>JAUZSU010033757.1:0-21881 GCA_034780255.1 Parotocinclus maculicauda
GGGGACACCTGTAAGCACCAGACAAGGCAGAGTGAGGCCCTAAGGCAGCCTTCAACATCACCACTCAACTCTGCCTTTGTCTCAAACATGCGATTAAAAGCTGCTAAAGTTTTACCGGTTCTGCGGTCCTCATATCACCACACATCATTTGGTACAAACAAAGTAGATCAAAATTTACATATTAATCACTGAATATTGATTGACACATTTCTTTATTATGGTTTTCCTCTGACTTTTACCAGCAAAGAAATCAACTTTTTACACTGTAGAATACAGTATGTAGTCAGTGAAGAAGGTCCTACAGAGTAATTGGGTCTAACATATGTTACTATTAATACACAGAGTGCATACTTGATTGTTAATGAAAAACTGAAGACAAAGATGCAGTCACATTGCACTCTAGCTCTTTAACGTATTTATATGCAATATAATAGGTTCCAACTTTTTCTATTTTTCACACTTTAAACAAAATAAACATAAGTATAGTTTGCATTAACATGATATGATAATTTTGTAGTATAAATATTTTTTAAATTCTTGAATGAACTACAAACTCCTGAGAGACTATTCAGTTCTAATTACCACTAAATAACATAATTTAATACATAATAGTATTAAACTGTGATTCTCTCTTTTTCAAGTGACTTTAGATTTTAGTGCCAACTTAGTGGTGCACTTTGCTTCATAACAGCTTTAAGTTTAAGGAACTCGGGCTATGTAATATACAGCACAAGTAGACCATAGCATCATCAAATTCTTTAGCAAGGATAAGAAGTGGAGAGCAATGTGGGAATTGTTGAGAAAAGTGTTTAAGGAGTTGGTAATATCAGTGCTATTAGAATGTCTTCACAGTATTACACAAGAAGCTTTCGGCATGTTTGCCTGTGGGTGTGTGTACAAATGTATTCATGTGCATGGTTGTATGTGTGGCCTACTGCATCATGTGTACACAGAGAGCTCACAGACACTTCAAGTACAGGGATTAGAGAGACATGGGAAGCAGGAGAAATGGACTCTCCTCACTTGAAGGCTTTTACTGTAATTGTTTCAGGTGAGAACTGACTGCTCTTTCACGACATATGGCAAATATCACTTTTAATCAAGCGGGTATGGATGCCTCTGTATCATAAATCTCATTCGTGTAATAGCATTTTCTCAATGAAGAATCTTGGCACTGTCTTTCCCCTGAAGGGGGACTAAGACAAGAAAAATTCTAGTGAATATTGACAGTGTAAATGTAATTAAAATGAAGAAAGTAAAATCAAAGTTTTAAGTTAATACAAAACAACACAATGGATATTATTTAAAAAATCCAAGATAGTTGTGCACATGGATGCAGCTGTCTTGTTCTCCTTTAAACACCACTAATATTTTGTTAGTTTTCATTGCCTGTTTTAGCTAGCATCATCCACAACACCAAAGATCAATACATACCATCGTCCCCATCTGCAAAAAAACTGAACATTGTATAGTGAGCTGGATCTCACAAGGAACTTTCAGCATGACCATCACATTCCAAAGCAGCTCATATTCTTAACAGTGTCCCCATGGATTACTGTATTGACTGGGTGGGGGTTCGCGCAGGCTGCGGAGGATAGAGAGGAAGCAGATTTGAAGCAGCTGGGATGGGATACCCTAAAGAATGCTTCCCACTAATGCACACTACAACACATACATTGTAAATACCCAATCACTCACTAATAAAATAGAGACAGAAAAAAGAAATAAATGATTGTCACAGCACAGAAACCAGTTTATAACTACTTGCTTATGGTAACAGCAGAGACTTGGTTTCTTTATGAGATTCCTTATGAAGCTACTGTGTTAGAAGGCTGCTCAGTACCTAGTGGTGACAGGAACAAAGCCCATGAAAAGAACAGAGGATGGGGACTGTGATTAATTCCAGCATCAACTAGTGTACAAATGCTTCCATCGGTGATAGACATTGCTTGCCAAATCAAGATTATATGACATTAAAGTGTCTGCCCAATTAGCTGCTAAAGAGTTTACCATGGTCACTGGTATAGATGTAGCACCACCATCAAGGTAGCATTAGGCATGAGGCAGAGACTAGGTTAGTAGTGAGGTCAGCCACCAACAGCTTGTCACTCAGTGTCAGCACAGATGGCATCAGAAGAGTGCTCCATAATACCAACCCAAGGAAAGTAGCCGGATCAGATGGAATTTCTGGAAAAGTATTTAAGGTCTATCTTCAACCACTTCCTGTCACAGTCCATTTTTCCAAATGCTTAGAATTTGCTACATTTGTACCAGTTCTCAAAAGTCCCCAATCAGCAGTTTCAATGACTAAAGACCAGTGGCACTAGTCCCTGTTGTACCAAAGTGTTTGAGACGCTGGTTCTTAAGCACATCAAATCTGCATTACCACTACTCTAGACCAGCAGCAGTTCACCTACAGGGCCATCATGAGGACAGAGGATGCCATTATCACAGCTCTCCACACTGAAATAAGCCATCTTGAAAATCATTGTAATGGATATGTAAGGATACTGTTCATGGACTACAACTTTCGCCATCTACAGCACCCATTGTTTCCCCAAAGCTAAAATAATTATCGGGACACATCCAACCTCTTTACATTGTAAACTTATTAATATGCTAAAGCTAAATCAAGTCTTACACATCATTCTAAACAGCTTGTACCCCATTGGCATCAAAGAGTTGAACTATAAACAGGGTCTCTACCTTACTGATTTCCTCATCCCGTACATCCCATACTAAAAAATGCCCATCACCACTTAGCTGTTCCCCTAACTATCAGCATACTTATAAATGCAGAACAATGCTAATGTGCAATGAGGGAATAATGTTTACTTATGCAATAAACATCATATGATATAATATGTTCGATATGAATGTATAAATGTACAGAGCAGAGAACTTGGAATTGTTCATTGGTAAGATTGCTATAGTGTGAACAGCATGTAGTTATAATATGTGGAATGTTTATTCCTAAATAGATATCTACTGTAGAGTATACTCATGACTTTTCGTAATACCTAGCACAAATGGTGTTCTGCACCTTAACTTGTGTTGTAGTGCTGTGAAATGACAATAAAAGCATTCTACTCAATACTATTTGACCAGTGGAGCTAGGGAAGTTTATCCTGTCCAGTCAAGTTTAATTTGATTAATTGCTATTTAAATAGTTTTTATAACAAGACATTGTTGCAAGACATTGAAAGCTGAGTTGGGACCCCACAAAAACAGGCCAGATGTGACAGCACCAAACCATTCAAGCTGCAAATGAAAGAAACCTTAAGAAGAACCAAATCCCTTGTATGCAACGTGGAAAGTTGAACTATCTCTCTCAGTTAATTTCTCGCTATCTCTCTTTAGACTTTGTGTTGTTCCGAGAAGAGATAAGTTCTTATGCTTCTGTCAGCAGCGACAGAACAATTTGGAGTTGGCAGACAGGCTGAGAGAGTTATAGTTATGAAGCTGTCTACAATTCAGCCTTTGTGTTTTAAACGAGCTGATGAACCACCGAGGTTGATCTTGAGAACAGTGAAACCTCTGATACCAATCAGTTGATTAAACACACAAACTGGCAACTCGTTGAATGATAACCTGAAATAAATTCCTATTCACACCCACAAAAATATCCACGTTTACTGTTCATTGCTTACTGTTAAGTGCACTATACCAGGTGATTTATATGTGTATGAAACATCAAATAATAGTATGCACACTGTTTGTTGCCTGTCAGTATTACAAAACAGCAATAAATTATATGCAGCATGTTCATGAATACATCAATGTGCAATGGACTTGCATTTTGTCTAGAGTGTATTTTCTTCTTGCACTCAGTTTGTCTGATCTTCTGACCAACCCCAGCACTCAACAGGATAAAGTGGTTACTGAATATCAAAGAATCAATACTTACACTAGTCAGACTGCTGTACTATACTACAAATCAAACTCGTTCCAGTGAATAGTGCAGTGCAATGTGTAGAATCATCTCTGTAGCCCCAGACACAGATCTAACAGACAATGGTAGTTTATGGTGTTCCAAGGTCCCTTGATAACTTGATTTTAGAAAATTAATGTACTAAACTTCGTATAGGTATGTTGTAAATGTACTACTGCATAAAGTGTATGTATTTAATTAAAATAAGCTACATATATCAAATGACAGTAAACTTTGATCATGCTTTAAATAAAGTTGTGTTGCAGTGTACTTTTGATTAATAAATTAGTTTCAAATGTACATTAGTTAACCATTCATTGAATTTTATTTTTATGTATTTCGCACAGGTACCACATAGGTCTGAGATAAATGGTTCGATCCTGACTATGGACGCTGAGATGCTGAGATGACATTAAATGTACTAATAAACAAATTAATTGAACTAACATTTTTTTTTTACTTTTGCTGTGTTAAAAACAATTACTGTAATAATGCAATTAAAACACCACTAAAAAATACAAAAAATTCATTACATCATAATGAAGAAACTTAATTAATTATGTGTGTATATGTGTGTGAGTGCATGTGCCCCTACAATGGATTGGCGCCTGGTCAAGGGTTGTTTATGCTTTGCGTCCTGTGCCACTGACCCTGACAAGGATAAGTGGTGATAATGAATAACTTAATCAGTGAATTATATAATGTGTGTATGATAGAGCAAAGTATACATTATAACATTTAAATAACAAGAAATGTAATTATATATAACAAGAAATATTATATGTATGTGTATATATATGAAATAGTTGTGTCCACGCAAATCACAACCTCACAGCTTTAACACATACTGTATGTAAACAAAGAATCCAGATAGCATTTGTTACTTTATATTAATATTCAGAACATAAAGTAATATATGCTACTCGGACCATTTGTTTACATCTACATTTAGTGCTATGAGGTTGCATTAGACAGCTACATGATTATTTCTTATATTAGATCATGCCAAATTACTTTAACATTTTATTGGGATTATTTTTCAAAATAAACATCCACCAGGTTGTGAGTTGTTATGAAAAACGAGTATCCATAATCATAATTCCTAATTTTTATAAACTTTTCATTTCAATTGAATGGCATATAAGTGAAATGTATCCTGAATTAAGTTCTGATATAACATGTTGCTCTTAAAAAGGAGTCCAGTTTTCGACCTGTATAAATAAAAGAACAGATTTTTAAAAATATTGTCTGGTATTTTAATATATTCTGGTATTTACTGATGTACTGCGTAATTGTTTCATCTATGGGTTGGTGATTTTAAGATTTTTTTTCAATATGCAAGTGCATTAGAAACATCCTGAAAATGCAGTTTTGAAATATAACAGTATCGTTTTATGACTTCAAATGAGCAAGTGCACTATTTTTACAATGTATGGAGATAGGAATATTTTCCAGTAGGGAATGTGTAATATGAGAGTGTGAGTAAAAAGAGGAGTCAGAATTTAGAGTGTGTGTTGAACTTTTATTATACTCATTCTGACTTGTAGAGAAAACGTAAAGTAATTATTATCAAGGATACATTGTACTAGCAGATAATGGGGAGTATATGTATGTATGTAATGGGGGACTGTGTAGTACAAAGATCTGGCACTTTGTGTGTGAACGTGTCAAGCATGTACACACATTTACAGGACGAATGTAAGGCATGCACAGTATGAAACAAAACTGACTTGTAGTGTTATGTGAGTTGTAAGTTACACATAGAATTGTATGAAACTCTACTAGTGTAATTGATCATTGGATTAGGTTACTGTCAGTGTGGAATTTGGCATGTTCTCCACATTTGTGCATTGCATATTTTTCACATCTTTGTAAACATCAAAAGCTACGATATGCCTATTGTCAATATCCCCTTTCATATTTCAGTGTGGCTGGAATATTGAGATCTGGAAAATGGCATTTTGCTGCATATTCCTGAGAGGAAATAATAGCCGGAGCAAAACATCATGTCTCCCCCGTTCTTCTGGTGGCTGATGAAAAGTATTTATTTTCATTTATCAAAACCCATCCCAGTAGAGGCTGTAAATGTGCACCGTCGGCAGTTAATTGCTAATTTGTGACCCGTGCGTTTGGCTGGGGGTTATTGCATAGGGACTGCAACAACATGGGGCTGACTAAGAGACTGGGAGTGTGCCAGGGGCATTTACCACCACTTATTCTGCCCAAAACTGGACAGCTTGTCTGCTGTGTTACAGCTTAGACAGAAAAATAATAATTTGCACACGCACACACACACACAAATACATACACACCCATGCACGAATGTGCACATACAATTTGTCTTTCTATCATTGTGGGGACATCACATTGCCATAATACTATTGCATTTTGTATAACATATACACCCAATCCTAACTTAACCTCAGGGACTTCAAGTAACCAGAATATGTACATTTTTTGAAAAATCTGGACCAATATCAGGTCAATATCAGGGCTTTCCATACCTGTTCAGGCTTCATTCAGACTGCCCTTCACATGCCCACACACACACACACACACACACACACACACATACACACAAATGCACAAATCAAAGTTAGAGTATATGACCCTGTGCGTAAAATTAGAAGGCGATGAGAGAAACTAATTGAATCTATTGCTACATATCTTATTACTACTCCAGTCTGTGCTAACAGTAGGTTATATTTAAAGTGTCAGAGACGCAAGTGAAGTGAGGCGCAAGCAATTGTAATACACTTTATCTTTGGGCAGAGATATCTGTCCAAATTGCTGATAGACATGTAAAGTTTTCTTGCCTTTTCTCTTAAAGTCATGCAGGGGACGTTGTTATGGATGATGTGTGCAAAGTATTGGATAGGTTTTAGCAGTCAGATGCCTCTTGGACAGACAGGTGGATTTACATTTCAATATGGCTACACCTCTAAAATTAGTTTGAGCCATTAGATTTCAATCAGATGTTAGTGCACAATGGGTCCATTTACACACACAATTTTTTCTTAACAAATGACCAAATGTAAACATGGTCTATGTGTCCCCCCCAGGGGAAGTGGGATCCTTCCAGAGAAATAATGTACATCAGTCCACCACACTTCTGTTTACCAAATCTGCATTTGATAAGCCTGGTGTAAAACATACACGCACATACACAAATGAAAAGCATTTATCTCCAAGAGGCTTTCTGACAAAGACAGGAAATCTGATCTATGTGAAATATTACTAATAAATACCACAAAGTTGGATAACTGGATATTCATTTATTTACTAACATACATAAAAGTTAATTATTGCTACACACCTCTCTGGAAAACCACACATTTTCGCTCTCCAGTTTTAAGCATTAAAGTTTATTCTTATATAGTAAACCAAGACACAGCTATAACCTCTGAGCATAGCTTTACCTCACCGTTGTAGTTACTAACACGGAATACAGGTCACAGAGCATGTGGTAAACATGCCCTGGTTTATCATTTAGTCTCAATGTGTTTCACAGAAAGTGATGAGGTTGATGGAAAGGTGTGTATTTGTGCAGAGGAGTTATACCAAATGTTCTCACAAGGATAGAAAAAAATGACATGTTTTAACTGGTTTTACTAAAATAAGCAACTTTCTATTAAAAAAAACCTACAGCAGCAATAGATAGACGTTTATTTTTAGATGTAGGTTTAAATCAGCTTTAGTCAAATACCCACAATGTTAGGGAGACAAGTGTGTGTGTGTGTGTGTGTGTGTGTGTGTGTGTGTGTGTGTTTGTAGAATGTCAAAAGCTGTCAAATACTTTTCTTCCGATGTTTGACATTTTATAGTAGGTAGCACTTGAGCGCAGTCAGGTTTAAGCCTTTTACTCTAGCTGAAAAGCTGAAAAGCTGGTTAGGAGAAAAGCAGCATACACTTGGTAGTATTAACTATAGATGGCCATGCAACCTGTTTAAAAACACCATTGTGATTGATGTGAAAATGATCACACTTTGCAGATACCACTGAGTTCTCATATTAATTTTCAATTATTGTAATTGCTGCAGAGCCATTGGCTGTCTGCATGCTCATCCACCTCCATCCTTTCGTCCTGTCTTACTTATTTACCCTCTGCTAAGTCACCTTGTTTCATACCGTATGCCGTATTCGTACCGTATTTCTACTCAAATACATAATTTCTCACACCCCCATGGCAAATACATGCATCCTCCCCTCATCAATGCCTACACCTGACTTCTCTGTCTGTGTCTTGATAGCACTCTTCTACAGTTCAAGACTGTCGGGCTGCTGGGGTTTCTAGGTTATGTCAACTGTGTCTTCACTTTTGGATTTCCCAGAGGTTACAATGGGCACCATGTTCCATGAGTGCTCATCTACACAGGGTCAAATGTCTACGACTTGTATCACTGAAGACTCAACAGAGAAATTACAGAGACTAATTTAAAATAGCACAAAGGAAAACAAAGAGGTATGCACAACACACAGAATACTGACACTGAGAAACACTGAAGCGTAACAAGGGGGGGATATGAGATTGTGCAAAAGCAATGAGCTGACCCAGGGGAATGGGGCTATTTTACTTCCTCCTGCATCCCATCACTGAGCTATACTGAACTAGCACACACACACACACACACACACACAAACCAGGGGGAGAGTTTTGGTTGGTCAGGTGTACTGTGCTAAAAATATGTGTGCTTAATATTAAAAACATTCTCTGTTTTAATTCAATAAAATTACATTTGATTTGTGGCTTTTAAAAATAGACATTGTTCCAGAGAACATTTACAAAAAGTTAAGAAAAGAAAAGGTCTTATTATCAATCCCTATATCAAAGTTTTGTAATACTATGATATAAACGTATATTCCTAACCAGCATGACTATCATTCTGTACTATATTAGTATAACTTCAACATGCTTTCAACTAAACAGCCATAAGACATAAACAAAATTGTTTTATTACGACGAAGTGCTAGACTGCAGAGACACACAATCCAATAGTGTGATAAGAGAAAAGCTTACGATGGCCTTAACTGATCACAGTCAATACATCAATAACAAGTAGCTCTCCTATAGTCTCCATTCGTGTGTGTACAGCTTTCAGCTTCCATACCTAACTCCTTAGCTAACTCTGCTGCCGGCTTTTATCATGGCTTCAGAGCTTACAATGCAAATAGAAACCTGTTTCTTCCCTTCCTTCACTCCTACTTCTTACTGTTCCTGATCAAGGATGCAGATATCAGAGGCAGCATAGAGGAAAGTGCTTTCACCCAAAAAAAACTGGTCCTGAAGGCTCAGGATTACCTTCTATATATACACACAGGTGAAATGAGAATTTGAAATGGTCTGAGAGTTGACGGGTCCCTCAAATTGGAAGAGTCTTGTCTGCTCTTTACTTTCTCTCCTATTTCTTGCATCTAGCTATGATAATTTGATTCGTTTTAAGATACTTCTCAAATGTGGCATCACATCCAGACTGGAATACTCATGCTACTGTTGTCTCCATGTCATTTTGAAATTGTGTTTTAATGCAAATATGTAGAAGCATGCCATAGGCTAAATCCAAATCATAACTTGTATTCATTACTCAAATGCAAGATGGCTGCAGATTGGATCCTGTGTTCAGTCCATAACATTAATACTGTATGTCCAGACAGTGAGTGTAAACACGTATACACAGTGAACATAGTATAGCACAATGTGAAGTCAGCACCACATATTGCTGTGTCTCTAATCACATACTCCTATATTATTCAACAATACTTATATTTGTATTTTACCCACTGTGTACATTCAGTAGGTTTTCAGTCAAACAACAGTTTGTGTATGAACCCACCTAAAAGTAATCTACATAAAAACATTGTGGTTTAGTACCTAGTATAAGACCATTGTCTGCAAGCTCAGGAACAACTACAAGCACAAAGGCACAAAAAAATGGCATTTTCCAGTTAGAATATTACATTTGTTTGATTCTTGATGTTTCATATACAAATATGTATCTCAGAGCAGCATCCCAAACCCATTCTATGTACTAAGCAGAATTAAAAAAATGGATGGTGTACATATACTATATATACTGGTGTGACCTACTACTGTATATATAATGTAATGTCATTGATTATGGGGATGAGTGTGTAATTTTGTTATTTTTACAAGCTAGTATATGAACTATGCTGCTCTCTTAGCAGATGCATATAAGTGTACACCCATGTGGCAAGTATAACCCATTTTTTACATACAGACTGAAGGCTCCAACTACAGTAGATGACAGTTTAAATATTAGATGTCACACTGATTGCTCAACGCAACTCATTCTGTTAACACTAAAATACCTAATTAGATTACTATACTTGAAAGTTATATTGCTGTGCTTACCACTTTCTGATTCATCTCACTAGTACAGCAAGCTCATTTGCAGCTCATAATTTTAAGTTTACTTCCCATTTAACTCATGATTTATGTTTAATTCACTCACTCAGCCAACCAGATTTACCCTAAATTAATTTGCTTGTAAATGCTACATTTGATCAATGTAATTTTTTTAAACATTAAGGTAAAACATGTAAGTGCACAAACCTTTCAAAGTGTACTCAGTGCTTTTGCAAATAATCTTAAATTGTGGATATAAGATGTTCTGGATTTAGACGCAAAACACATTTATCAGTGGTATAGATTAAAATCTGACATGTCTGTCAACTTTACACTAGTAACATTATTTCCATACTTGGATTCAGTACTGGCCTGTAAATGTTTTAAAATGCTTTTAAAAGCTTTTAAAAGTGTTCGCCTTTCCACTTATCACTCTTATCCTTTCTCTCATGAAAATTTAATCAGTCATTTAAGATAAATAGCCATTGCTGAGTAACCGTGCTCTAATACGACGCAAACGGTGCCTTTTTATAGAAAAACGATACAGGCAAGAAAGCAGATGCTGTGCAAAAAAACAATTCAGAAAGAAAAAAGCATTCTGCATGCCGTAAATTCATGACATTCTCATTAAATAACAAATATTTACCTGATTACAACAACGCTGGTTCGCTCACGAGGTACATGCTAGCAGTTTCCCTGTGAATAGTATACAAATACATGCTTGGATTGTAAGAATGTTTCACTTGTAAGTAACACTGGATGAGGGAATCAGCTAAATGCCTAAATGTAAAAGTAAATCTCTTTCAAGGTTCAGTGTATTGTGTGTTCAGAGATGCTCTTCTGCATACTTTGTTCGTAACAAGTCATGGGGTTACTGTTGCCTGTCTATCAGCTTAAACCAGTCTCGTCATTCCTTTCTGACCTCTGGCATCCACAAGGAATTTTCAGCCAGAGAACTGCTGCTCACTGGATATTTTTGCTTTTTCAGACCATTATTCATAAAGCCTAGAGATGAATTTGCGTAAAAATCCTAAAAGATCAGCGGTTTCTGAAATACTAAAACCAGCCCAATTATCTTTTAACAGTCAGTCTAACAATCATACCACAGTCAATTTTACTTACATCACCTTACTTCCCTATTCTGATACTTGGTCTGTACTTCAACAGTTAATCTTAATCACATGCCCATATGCTGTCATGCAATTGGCTAATTAGACATTTGTATTAACATTTAACATTTGTACCTAATAAAGTGGTCTATGAGTGTATGTTCTGTATAATATTTTCCATAGAGATGTTAAACAAAGAATTATAGTCTCAATTACAGTTGTTCCTGAATGACATGTTTAAACATAAATGTACCATTTTGCATTCTGTGATCTGAGCATTGACTTTTCCTTAATTTCCTACCAATGTGTTTGTTGTAATGATCAAGTCCTAACAATACTGTTTCATTTTTATGTTTATATTTTGATTTCACAGTGTAGTAAAGTAACGGTGTTAACACAGCTAATAGTTTGGTAGCTAATTACTTACAATAATTAATTAGAAATTATATTTTGGAAAATTAAACAGAAAGGTTAATTTATCTGCTATGTTCCATTACTTCCATATTATACTAATTTATCATTAATACAATATGAATTTCTTAATGTTTGTAATGCCTATCAAAGTAATGACTGTCAAATCCAAACTATCATATATGAAGGTTTTACAATTCACAAACAGACATGGTTGAAATATAGATTTGTGCAATGAGTGTGTATTTTTGCTGTATTTATGTCTTTCTTTGCCTGTACACAGGTTGGTGTGTGTGTAAAAGCATCACATACGTGTAGGCTTTACAAAGTTATCCCTATTACAGTGCATAAAGTGAAATGCCAAAATAAACTCTCACAAACAGGTTAAAAAATAAACTGCCCATCTGCCAACAAATGGGGCATACATGAGTATGTGTATAAGAACTCCACATAATGGACCAAGAGCACAGGCCTCAGCCCTCTCATTCCCTTATTTATTTATTTCTGTTAGTTAGTTCCTGCAGCGCACGCAAAATTAATGTCAGCCTGCAGAAAATAGACATAGAAACCTAAAATTCAGCACTTTCTGGCCAGAGACGTTATTTATCAAGCTAACAAGGGGGAAGAGGCACTCTGTTCCTGCAGCCCTGCCTGGGAAATATGTGCCATTAAATTTCCAGCTTGGGTTTTGCAAGTGCTAAAATAAAAGTGAGCGTGTCAGGCAGAGCAAGATAGGAAGGAATGGAGAGATGGCAGAAAGAACAATATGGATGCTGGCCTCACCCCAGACACATTCATCCTCAAAGAAGCGAGACACAGATGAACTGACCACAGGGTGTAAAACTACTTATTGCGCCTCCATACAGCAACTGTGAACTCTCACAGCCTGAGAGTGGTATGGTATAGGTACTAAACTTATGTACCGTCCTTTCACAACTGAGCTATATATAATATTATTCAGGAATAAAAAACAAAAATAACCTGCATATTTATGTATGAACTATTACAGAGTGTATTTTCTAAATTATTACACCGATTCCCATTATAGTTGTGCACTTTTTTTTCAGATCCAAGTGCTATAATTTGCATTCATGTTGCAAAATCCAAGGAATTCAGAAAGCTTACATTAAAAGTGAGTGTATCTTGCATCAAGATATTAACTTAAACCTAAAGACAAAATATGTTTTAATCTTGGTATTCAGGTCTGAATTATATAGGTTATACATTAAATTTCTTCTTTCTATATTTTGTATTTGTGTATTTATGTTACCTCAAGAACACCTGATTCAACTAAACATCAGGTGTGCATAAGATAAAACATATCAAAATACCAAGACCAGCTAGGGTTTGTTGACGTTTGGTTGCATGTTAGAGATATGGCTATATTACAATATACAATAAGTCAAGAAAGTTGTTTAGAATGAGAAAAGATCATTGCACAAAAAAGGAAAAGAATACAAATAGATAGCAAAGGCAATGGATGTTCCTATAGATAGTGTTCGAAACAATGATCCCTAGCATACCTCAGAGTCCAGCAAGGCTTTTTTTTTAGAAGAAGTCCTGGAAGATTTTGCAAATATGGGTTGAATGGGGTGTGTTGTCTGGGTTGTCATGCACTGCATTTTTGCATTGTATTCAGAGAAAGCATTTGTTCTGTTGCAGTTTCTTGCTGATTGGTTTAAATGTTGCTAGTGAACTTCATTTGCATTGGGGGTTTTATCATTTTGATTGCGACTGTAAAAGTGTGGACTTTTTTCATCAGGAAGCCTAAAGCTAAATAAGCTGTTTTAACACCCAAATGATTTTACTAGCTACACTAGTACTAATCAACTGTTGCTAATTAATATTACTATTT
Organism: Parotocinclus maculicauda; assembly: GCA_034780255.1. Classification (NCBI taxonomy): domain Eukaryota; kingdom Metazoa; phylum Chordata; class Actinopteri; order Siluriformes; family Loricariidae; genus Parotocinclus; species Parotocinclus maculicauda. Next base: position 13,671 of record JAUZSU010033757.1, read on the forward strand.
ACTACCAAAGCATGTCCATATTCTCCCAACCACAGCAGAGTTCAACTGGGCTGTAGTGGGTAGCAATCACATGAAGAACAGAAAACTGCTAATATGCCTAACACTACACTGCTCACAAAGATTAGGAAATATATTAAAATTACTATAAAGAGGATCTTACAAGAACTGCTGGGCAATCTTATCCCGTCAGTGTGTTTTGGCAGTCATGGTTGACCATGCACCCTACTGAATAGTCAATGTGTGGCACTCTTGTCCAGTTTGACATGCATCTATTCACCCCCATGGATATGTCACTTGCTACTCAATCATCATAATTGAGTTTGCATCTCATTTGGGTAATCGAACGGGTTTTGCAAAAACAAATTATAAGGTTGCTAGAAAATTCCTAGATGGTGCAATTCAAGTTCAGCCATGCTTATAGTGTCAATTTCTGTATTCGTGTGTGTTTGTGTGTGTGATATAAAGCTGTAACATTTTTTACATCGTAGGGACACTTTACAGAAAACAATGTTTTGCAGTAGTGTATCAAAAGATCAGAGATCAGAAGAGTAATAAGTTTTGCTTTACAGGGATTATTACATCAATGGAAGGTCCTCACAATAGTATAGACCAACTGTGTGCGAACATGCTGGGATGATCTGGGCCACAGGCTGTGTAGGATAAGGCCATGATGTACAGTACTGAGTTATATTTGTACCTGTATGGGGAGAGAAGAGTGACTTCAGGAACGCACCATGCTAAAGATAGCAGCATTCCTGCTTGTTTTTGGTCACGGTTCATAGCACCAACACGCACAAACTCACATAAACAGCAGGTACTGTACGACGGATAGCGCAAGAATGACTATGTGTTCTTTCTTATTAGAAAGTGAGAGAGAATCCTATTCATCCTCTCCTCTGTGGGTGACCTCAGAATTGAGTTATAGGAGGTAAAAGTGCTATACTATGCAGGAGAATGAGCTTAGCGTGTCCAGTATGCTGCTATCATTTTCATTCACTCCTCACAAACTTGGAATATAAGCACGCCACACACACCCACATGCAAATACATCAGTTCAAGCTTTCTTAGATGTTTGCAAAAATGTCTCTTTCACATACATGCAAAACGTATACAGGTACAAATGTTTTTCTAAATGTACGTCTGGCATCTGAATAGGTAGAGTGTGTATCACATTAGCTTAAACACTTTTACCTTTCAGTTACTTTACTAACCACATAGATTGCATGTGAAGCCACATGTTCTATACTGAAAGCAAAAAATGGTCACCTATTGTTCAATTTCCCTAAGTGAGAGAATGAGAATTCTGATTTGTATGGAGATAGGCTATTTGTGAATGCTTACGGAAAAGATTTAAGTAGAGAACACCTGCTGTCATTTAAATGTATAATATAATCATTTAATCAACCCTATTTTACTAGAAAATAGTATGTTCCAGAAATGTAACAACAGCTTCTATGGCTCAGAGATAAGATTCCGCTGCTAGAAACAGCAATACCTGAAGACCTGGGTTCGAACCATTGGCTGGCCTTGCAACATGATGTTTGTGTTGTGCGGTTACACATTCCTGCCTCAGGACTGTGCATTGCCCAGGATGTACATCTGCCACCTCCCAGTGAATTCTGGGATCCAGAAACAATAAAATATAATGCTTTGCAAACATTTAATATAGTCTATACTGCTCAGTTTCATCCAGAGTCCAAAATATCTGCTTTAAGAGACCTTCTATGTTGTTCAACACTGAATCAAGAGTAACTGAACCATTCAGCAAGCTTTGCGTTTGAGACTGAACTTGAGCATCAAATTCAAAGTATTTTATTATTATTGCTTGACTCAATATAAAAAATCATACATACAATTATTCATTAATTGTCATACCAGCTTAATCCACTTTACTGTTGTGTGGACTCAAGGTAGGAACCAAACTTAAACAGAGCATCATCAAAAAAGCCATAAAAAAACACATCCACACTCGCACTGAAATAACTAGCAAAAGCAGCTGGGGATCTCATCTGGGGAGATGTCAGGAAACAGCGGTAACCATTTGCACCAATGTGCCACCTTCAATTGAAAAGTGATACCCAAAAGGTGTGTTGTACATGTTATAGAAATATTTAAATACTTCAATTCCATTTAGAGCTATATTTTGTAAGGAAAAACTAACTAGAAAAGTTTTGGAAGAGTGCTGGGGATTTGATTAATGTCTTTTCCCTCATTACTTCCTAAAGGAGTTTTCTTTTTCATTCTGATTTCAAAGAAAATTAATTGACAGCATAAAATTAATACATTTCTAAGACTTTTAACAGTCTTATTGAGTTAAAGTGTAAGAAATGAGAAATTACAATATTAGAGAAAGATTTCTGATCTTACCTCAGGCTGCAGGGGTAAAAAGCAGTGATGACAGGGCATATCACAGGTGCAAAAATTTTCTCGAAGACCTGTCATGATACAAGAAAGATAATCATGATTATAAATACAAATAATAATAATTCAAATGTAGTTGCCTTTCACAAAAAATAGAGAAAAAAGAGATTTAGCTTACATAAAAAACAATGTCATATGTACATAGCTTGAGTTTGAAATATGAATTTTATGTGATTTACCGACAGCTTAAATATATAGCAACAAACTTAACTGGTTGGTAACTTCCAAAATTTAGCAAGACATATCAATGCCCAAAACTTACACTTTACTTGTGTTAAACAGAACATGAAAGATTGAAAAAGCATGATGTTACTGCTATAACATAGTGTTGTGTATTTCCAACGTCATGCTTGGTGTTTTGAACATCCTGTTGTTGCCAAAGATTTGTGCTTCACATCTTGTACTCATTGACCTGTCATGCCTGCTTAGGGTTACCAGGCCTTTTTAGATCATGCATCCAAAGATAGCTTTGAGCCAAAACTATGTACAAACCCCATGTATTTTATTTCAAGCTAGAGTCTGAGGGATTGATGGGAGAAAGCCTCCTACACACCTCTTACATTATTTTTCCCCTAACTGCTCTGCCCTGTGCCACCGGATGTGACATCATTTGAATGGGCCAAGACCCTTTTCTTGTTTCCAGAAACAAGAAAGTAAAGACAGACAAAGAAGAGGAGAGAGGAAAAGAACAACTTGGGAAGTGTTGTACTGTAGGGTCACCTTGCATGACTAAGATCAATGGTTTTTTTCCTGGCTAAAGAATATATGGGGGAGAAATAGACAGTGAGATGGAAAGAGAAAGAGTATGACTGCAGCTTACCAGCAAATCACCTGGCACAAAGACGCATTCATAACACGTACTGTGACCACAGTTTTGACCCATGCATATACCTACATGCATACTAAGAAATGAACAATCACACTTGTATTCTAGCACTAATACCATTGTTCACTTAATGATGCACAAGTTGCACACTGAAAAGTGTTCATTTATTACAGCTCTCGTCTTTCATCTCCTGGCTTAAAGTATCGTGTACTTAATTTTTTGCTCTGGAATTCAATAACAAAGCAATATGGAATTGAATATAGATTGCCAATTGAAAACACTTTGAACAATAGCTCAATTATTTCGCTTATGAAGTAGTTTCAAGGCTTTACACTTTGACACACTCCAGTATTATCCACAGTCACAATAAACTGGCGTTCACACACACACATCACACTTCTGGGCAATCACAGTCTTGGCTGAAACACATATTCAGGATATAAACATGACATCTTTAAAAATACTGCGCCAGACCCCGTGGTTGGAAAAAGTTAAATTATTAACTTATCTAACTTATATAATAAATGCTCTATAATTCATAGTATGAGGCAGGTCAAGGGAAGAAGCAGGCATGTCGGTGAATGATGGACACAGTGGGGACATAAACTCTGGCCCATTAAATCACTTTAAATGGAAATGTTTAGTGGCAGCGATGCAGATGAGCCTGGACTACTGACTACAGAAATTGTTTTTGGCTTACCAGTCATCGAAATGAGTGTTCTTCACTAATGACCTCCTCTCTGTGCCGGCTACACAGCTTCAAATTAAAATATTGGGGAAAGGATTCACTGCATACATTTATGTTTAATTGTAATTAATAATTAGAAGTGTGGAAATGGCATCCTTGTAAAGCAACATGCCAGCATAGAGTTGCATGCACTGCTGAAAATGCATGACACTGCCTTTAAAGCAGGGGACATGGCTGCCATAAGAACAGTGAGTATATCAGAGCACCAAAACTTGTATACACTAGAAAAATCCAAAACAACTTCCAAAACACCAGAAATGTTTGGCATATGTCATAGGGCATTCCGGCCATCACCAACTACAGAATATCATCTCATATCTGTGATTGTGGTACCTCCTTTCCAGATGTGTTGAAAGACTTCGCCACCCCTCCCCCAACAACAAAATTGACTTGAAGACACAGTGTAAACCATTATAAGGGTACTAAACCTAACAACATTGCTGGCAAAGTGTTGAATGGATGTTTAAAAAGCACATACATTCTTACATAGCTAGTCAGCATCTCACCATTGCTGTGTCAAAGAGATCATTAGTGCAATGCCTTAACGCTTAATGATGATCGGTGAGAGTCTCCTTAGGTGGCATATCCTATTCCTTCTGCCCACCTCACTAGATCCCAAAACATCTTGTATCATCCGAAACATTTGACAGACGATGCTATCTACATCACCCGACACCTGGCACTCTCTCACCTTGACAAGATGTTCATAGACTTCAGTTCAGCATTCAACACTATCATCCCTTAGCCACACCGAGGGGCCTCATTCAGTTAAAATTGGAAAACATCACCTCTGGAAAGGCTGTGTGCTCAGTCCACTGCTGTGCGCACTGCTGACTGTGATGCCAAGTATAGTTTGAACCACAGCATCAAGTTAGCTTATGACACGACCTTTTTACAATCAGCAAGCATGATGAATCATCATACAGGAGGTAGAGCGGATTTCAGATTGGTGCAGGAACAATAATCTGTCTCTAAATTTGGATAAAAAAATGTATGATTGTTGAAGTCAGGAGAGTTTGTTGTGATTAGTCCCAGACGAATATTAACAGCTCAATATGTTCAGCTAGCAGAAGACCTTGTCTAAACCCTAACAACAGTGACAATAACGCCCAGTAGTGTATGCATTTCCTATGGAGGCTAAAAAGGCAAACATTCCACCGCATTTTCGTGGCTTTGTCATGACTTCCTACAGCAAGAGAACCCTGGGCAACTACATCACTATCTGGTTAGGGAATTGCTCTGCCTTGGACCGCAGGTCCCTACAGGGAATAGTGAAGACAGCTGAGAGCATCATTGAAGTCTCTCTCCCTCCCACTATGGACATGTATCATAAACACTGTACCAGCATTGTGGATGACCCATTACATCCCTCACAAAAACGTTTCTCACATCTGGAAAATGGTACCAGAGCTCTACTCCTACATATTTTATTTTGCTGAAGCACATTTTGCTGTACTAGTACATATTTTTGCACAGTCATATAGCTACCTCACTGCTGTATTATACTTCATCCCCATTCCACAGACCTGTGTACCAATTTTTATTTATTGTTCTGCAGAGCCTTGTATACTTGTACTTTGTGCTGTTCTGTGCTATTTGTTACACCATGGTCATAGAAAACAAAATTTTGTTTTACTGAATACTTAATATATGGTCATAATAATAATAAAGCCCTCTCGAAACTTGTTTCCCTTTGTCCAATACATTTGCCATGATTAACTTTTATAAGTCATTATAAAATATGCCTCCTTAATAAGGCATATGCCTCCTTTTTTAGAGAGAGAATGAGATGAGAAAAGAGATGGTGAGAGAGCATTGATTCCAACACAGCCCCTCACTGATATGATTACAGATAATTTCCTTTACCTTAATGCATGTAGATGATTCAAATGCCAATATACATGAGCTGAAGTGTGATTTCTCATTGTTGGCCTCGGAGCAACAGACCAATATAGTGACAGAAGACAACTGTGTTATCAGTATTAACCTAATCACAGTTGCCCGGACAAATGATCAGGGCACATAGTGTCAATATTTCACATGTGATTGAATTAAGCAGAGTACAGTCTTAAGAGTATCCAATCTGCAACGTTTGTGTGTGTGTGTGTGCGTGTGTGTGTGTGTGTGTGTGTCTGTCTGTCTGTCTGTCTGTCTGACTGATTGTCTACGGCAAGTTTTAAAATACAAATCTGAATGTACTTAGAACCCTAATTATTGAGCTGGTCAAATATTTTTTAATTATGAGTTCAATTATATAAGTTCAATAACTGATAATTTTTTATATTATGATAATATTTAATTATTATATCTTATTATAATTATTTGTTTGTTATTTAGTTAGTAAATCTGTTTGCTTTCTTTTATTTGTGTGCTTAAAATGTGTTTGAATGTTGGCTACAATAATGTTATTTTTGTAAAATCAGTATTCGAGTGTCGGTTTTGTGGCATACAAACAAACTAACCCTGCCAGAGATATTACATATTACATTAAAATGTGTAATTACAACCTGTACTGTAATTTAATACATCAAAGATTCCAAACGATGAAAAGAATCTATTAGCACTGAGTCACATGAAAACAAATCTCCTATGACCCCTAACACACGTGACTTATGTCATCCTTTACTCAGTAAAGGCTAATCCATATGACAAAATGGGATTTAAATGACAACATTAGAGCGAAAAATGACATTACCAGTAATCATACAATTCATCATGGTGGTGATACAGAGCTAGATACAAAAGCTCAGAGAGCATTCCCTAATGGGAGCATGTGCATGCCAAAGTCCTAGGATACAACACTCTTGAAATTAAACAGCACTACATATTGGCCTCATCACGTAGAAATGCAATACATTATGACATACCAACCCACTGTGGCGAATGGCCAATAGTTCATCAATTTAAATCTGCAAAAACAAGATCTGCCTTCGGCTATTAATCACACAGCAAATCACTGCAAGTACCACAGGGCAGACCACTACCCACAGCCCTAATGCACAGAAAACTGGCAACAGCCTGAAATCTACTGCACAGAAAAGTCACAATTAAATCTTGCTTAGTAATACTACATACACTATCATACCCATCTCTCAAACCATATAGAAAAAGTAAAAACATAATGACTGTGGGTGCATGTTTGTGCTTTGAATTACCACAATCAACAGATGGATAACTTTATAGCTCTTGTCATTTTCCAATCAATACAACAATAGTCACAAAGAAATGCAAAGTATGCCAGATATTTCTGCACTCTGAGCAACGCTGTAAAGCTGTAAATAGGCTACATATTTTTAAACGGGTGTAAAAAAAAAAAAAAAACTTGTCATTTTATTCATAGATCATAATTGTAGAATGTTTATTTTGCACTGTATAAAAACTTTATTATTAGTTATATTATATGTATGATATTGTTAAACCTTTGCTATAGTCGCTGATATATTTACGAAACATATTTAATATATTTTAAAGCGGGATAATACACAATGCTAAATGGGTTAAATAAATTATATGACCTGGAGCTGTCGTTGTTTTTGCTTTTTTTTAAATAAAATTAATGAGATTACTATGACATAAAATATTGTGCGAAATCACCGCGCTGTTTATCATTGTGTGGTACGTCGGAAGAAAAACTTTTAAGATTGTCTGATAATATTTCAAAAGCTTATATTAATTTTAAAACTCAAAAAGCTTTCTCAGTAAGGTCACGGTTCGATTCAACAAGTTCGATGGCTCCAGTGACTATTAGGGCTTTTTACTGAATGAATTATTAACCGTTCAGAGCGAAGGTCAGTCGCTTGGAGAAGAAAACAAGCCTACAGGTTATTCAAAGCAGTGAAGCACAAAGTAACACAGTTCAGTGTTTTAGGATTAGGCTAAATCATGGTGATTACGTCGAAATAATAATTTTCACTATGTATAGGAAACTTTTTAGCTAAGGGTATACAGTGCACCGAAATTTAATCATTACTGTAACTCATCTAAACACCGAAAGCCACCGCGAAAAGCACAAGACATATCAGTAATCAATTTGCCTATATTTTACAATTAAAATATGGTGCAATTTCTATAATTTAACAACAAAATTATTTAATAACACAGCGATCGGACAGCAGGTGCAGAAGTCCTGTCTTCAATGCTAACCAGCTGTCTAATATTATGGGTTTCATTGGTAAATAAATACAACAATTACATTTAATGACACAATAAAATACAG
>JAUZSU010033758.1:0-10328 GCA_034780255.1 Parotocinclus maculicauda
CACACACACACACACACACACACACACACACACACACACACACACACACACACACACACACACACACACACCTTATAGGCAGATAGGGGTATCCCATATTTTTGTGAGCAGTTTAGTTTGAGCTGACAGAAAGGCTGTAATAGCGTATAATACAGTTACAGTGAGCAGAAAAGTATCTAACAGTGAACAACACATCAAACTTTGAGACTGAACAGAACAGCTACAGCTGAGCATCAATTTAGCTCAGTCAAACGAACAGTTCAAGACTGGGAAAAAGTGTAATCTGCTGATTTTTAATTTCTGCTGAGGCACACAGATGGTGAGGTCAGAATTCGGTGCCAGCATCATGAATCCATGGACCCAAAATGTCTTGCGTCAACAGTCCCAGCTGGTGGAGGTCATGTCATGGTGATAAGAACATTTTCTTGGCGCACTTTGTGCCTGTTAATAACAGTCAATCAGTGCATGAATGCCACAGCCTGTGTGAGTACTGTTGCTGACTAGTGTGCATTTTGATGGCCACCACTTGCCCATCTTCTAATTTCTACTTCTAGTATGATAATGCACCATGTGCAAAAATTAAAATGGTTTTAAACTGGTTTCATAAACATTTCAGTGAGTTCAATGGTCTTCATAGTAACTAGATTTCCAGATAACACCTTGTGGTAGAACAAGAGATTCACAACATGTATATGCTTCTGAAAAATGCAATCCAGACATGTTTAAAGCATCTTGTGGAATTAATGCCACAAAGAACTGAGGCTAATTTCAGAGCAAGATGTACCCAGCATTAGTGTAGTGTTCCTAAAACAGTGCTTGGTGAGTGTTAAGGATAAATCCTGCCTTACTTCAAACTTAGCTGCAATGAGCATAGCTGTGGAACCAATCAGTTGCAGGGATTCCCTCATAGTCTCTTTAACACAAAGGTAGTGGTCCATGAGCTTCACCGCTAGATACAGGGTTTCATGATTCAGCTCAAAGTTTTCCTACACAGAGAAACCAAAACATTTTGTACACAATCATGTGTTTATAATTAGTTATAATACAATAGACCACAATTTTAACACACGAACATTTCAAAGTGTAGTTACCAACCTAGTTTCCAGTCAGCACCAGAATTACAGGTAAAATTATACAAACAATTTTTTTAACCTTTTCACTTAAGCCCCCATTATTTACAGCATTTAGCAATCACCCATGTCCAGAGACACATAGTGATACTTGAAAGTTTGAACCCTTTAGAATTGCATTGTTTGTGTATAAAAAAATGACAGAAAAACAATCAGATTGTTGCTAAAAGTAGATAACCAAATAAAAGCAAATTTCACAAAAATATTATACTTAGACATTTATTTATTAAGGAAAACAATCCAATTATAATATCTGATGTGATCCCCACTGTGCAGCAACAGCTGCAGCTAAATGTTTTTAGTAGGTATTGATCAGTCCAGCACATTTGTCTGGAGGAACATTAGCCCATTCCTTCACACAGATCAGCTTTAACTCTGGGATGCTGGTAGGGTTCCTCATTTGAGCTGCTTGCTTCAGGTGGTTCCTCAACGTTTCTATTAGATTAAGGTTTTTCTATAAGATTTTGACTTGGTCATTCCACAATATTACATCTATCTTTAACCATTCTTTGGTAGATTGATTAGGATCAACATATTGCTGCATGTCCAATGTTCTCTTGAAATTCAGTTTACATACAGATGTCCTCATGTTTTCGCTTTGAATTTGCTGGTAAAAATCAGAATTCATTATTCCATCAATGATGGCAAGGGCCTTGCTCAAGGATGGTAATGTTGGCAGAGCCAAGACTAGAACCCCACAACAATAGTATCCATTTAATAGTCCACCACTGTGTAACCTTACTAGTGGGTCACCTCTGCTTTTGGTTCTATGTTCTCGGTTTACCAATACAACAATGCAGACTTATCAGGCATTGCCTGATGCAATTACAGCAGAGAGAGCATAGGGTTTTCAACAGTGTTTAGGTCAGGTGACTGGGATAAATATGCCAACCATTTCTGGCTGATTTCAATGGACTGTACGTGTTTGATCCTTGTCCTGCGAATTTACAGTTTCGGTATGTGGTTTACATTTTCAAGACATTTTTAAAATTGTTTTTCCACTTATCCAAGGGGAAATATCCAATATTTGTAGCTCTAACTGTATTTGGAATTGTTGTGTGCTATAATCACAAGGTCACGATTTACTATGTTAAAATAAACTTGAACTAACTTCAGTTATTTTCCGCTCCATCCCTAAATTAACTTAATTGTATTAGGAGATCCAAATGTGAGAATTAATATTTACCTGGACCTCCACCATCCAGTCAACAAGTACACCTCTCATACCTCCATTCAAGTCTGACTGAGTATGCATGTAATCAGTCAAGACAAATTTGTCCTGGAAAAAGAGACACACACACTTGTGGCTTGAGCGGTACAGAAAATGACATAAGATCTTAATAAAATAAGAATCTGCAATACTTTCTCACCTCTCTGTTTTTCAGGTAGTCAAAAATATCCTTTGCATATTCTGGACTCATCAAGTAGTCATCAGCCATCTCCTTATCAATATCAAACTTGTCTGGTATCTGAGAGATTTCATAAACAAGACAGCACAAATGTTGAACAAGATTTCTATTCTATCACTGAATATTCACACACAGTTATTAGAGGTACTCTTAAAATCAGAATAAAAAGTATGTGCTATGCAAACAAATCAATATCCTTTATCTTCATAAAAACAATATAATTTAAAGCAAAAGAACATACAGCAACTCGGTTCTGATTGTCTCTAATGTCTCATAGGCAGATATGTAAATGATTACAGGTGTGGTCTGATTTGACACTGGGTCTTGCCACAAGGCTTCAGATGACCCAAACAGAACACCAGTAGAAAGGATCGTTTGATCCACTGACAAACATGAGCAGCTTCCATAGTTTCATTGTACAACGTCCAGACAGAGGTGGCACTTTCACTACACACCAATGTCTCTGGCTGGAACATTTCCAGGTGCTTAGCAGAAGGACATGTGTTGTCACAGCTCCCATTTCATATCATGCCACTGAGAGCCAGCCACCGATACCTTTGTTTATAGTGGTATCGTGAACAAGAAATCTTGACTGGTATTGACTGGGATCATATCGTCTTTTGTGATGAATCCAGGTTCTGTTTGGGATGAGATAGTTCAAGTATGGGGCTTTATGATGAACGTTTCAGTTGTGCCTTTACTGTGGAGCGACACTACTCCAACTGCTGATGTAATAATCGAAGAAGCCATTGCATACAACAGTCGATCACGCTTAGTAGTGACACGAGGCACACTAACCGCTTAGGCGCACCCATCTCAGGGCAGGAATTCCAACCTTTCAGTGGGATAATTCTCACCAACACGCAGCAAGGGTTTTCAAGGAATGGCCTGCTTAGTCGCCAGATTTATCACCAATCACGCATTTATGGGATTTGTGGGCGCAAGCTTCAGCAAACCTGTGTGGAGGATTTACAGGCCCAGCTCTGAGCAAATGTGTCATAGAGGTATGTCTAGCAGTCAACAGTCTCTCACCAAGGGGTACACTACCCAAAAGTATCCTCGAGGAAACGCTTTTACACCCTCTTGTGGCAAGACTTAGTGTGTTAGCAGACCACACTGGTCTGGATTTGGACATTATTTGTCAACTAGTATATTTTGCAGCCATAATCTGCTCTTGATTAGATAGTTATTAGTAAGAATAACTGCATCATCACTAGCAGACCGTTTAGTATCTTGTAGTTTGAGCATTTATGTATAAGGATTGTGGCAAAAATCTACAAACCTTTTGTTCTGGAACTGCAATCTGCAGAGGTTGTTGGACTGCACATTGCTCTTTAGAAGGAGATGTGCCAGTGTCCGCTGACAGCGTCTCATCTAAAATATCTTCAGTTTTTCTGGAATGTTCCTCAGATGGCAGACATTTAGACCTGCAGTGACACAGTTCGTTAAACAATAAATTAAAATAAGTTCAGGTATCATATAATTAATATAACAGCATCAAGTAGGTAAAGACACCATGGTCTTGGGCCCGGGTTCATCAAGCATCCCATGAGGATCAAGTTAACATGGCTCTTCTGTCTAATAATCAACTAAATGGTCTGGAAGTAGCACTAAACTTCTCGCACTGTTTTTATGGGGAGTAGGACTCACATTTGAAAGAAATGCCTTCTACTCCATGATTTACAGCAGCATCGAATCTCAAGTGAGCAGGTGTGCTGACAAAATTGCATTCTTTACTGAGGTGGTATGAGTTCAGTATGGGGTTTGAACCTATGCCCTTAAAACCTGCTGTTTCCAGAAGTTGGTTCTTGCCACCAAACCGCAGTAGCTGAAAAAATGTTCTTCTCAAAATAAGTGACCTCTGTCCAAATGTAACCATTATGCAACATTAGGATAAATATAGTTCTGCAAAAAAGTGATCACTGCAAAATTATCAGTATCGTTGGTTTTTACTATTTGTAGGTATGGATTTAAGTTTTATTCAATAAATTACTGACAAATTCAAAATAAAAAATGTATTTGCATCGGTGAAAAGAGCATGTATTCACTTCAAATGACTGGCCAAAAAGATAATATTGCATAAAAAAATAATGCACAGATTTCAGACCTCTCCTGCAATTAATAAAACAAATAAGGCAAATAAAAAAAATAAAATACTAATGACTTTCAGAAATCACTATTGATTGTACTTTTTCTCAGTTAATAAGATTCAGCTCAGGTGATTGCCTAATCAGTGTCTCATTAAGTAGAAGCAGGTAAATCTTTATTAGAATTAATCAGCTGTAGGTTATGTCTCTCTCAGTAATTTTACAAAGTCATAACTAAATCTCTATGTTATAACTGTTTGGTAATTGTTTGGCTCTGGGATACTTGATGAACACAAATCACTGATCATTACTCTTTCAGGCTGGAGTTAGAGGTATAAGCCACTTTTCTTGTTGCTGATTTAACTGGTTTCCCACTCTTGACTCTGGCATCACTCTGGACTTTGTTGGTCTGTTTGGAAAAGAGAAATCATTCTTGTATCAGGATCTGTTCACAAAACAGATGAAAATGTGTGGCACACAGAACCTTAACAGAACTAGCAACGCTCCACTCAATTTTTCCATTATCAATTTACATATATTTCTCAACAAAAAACAGATTTTTTGGAATGTTATGTTAATTCTGAAAAGAAAAGAAGCAAATACAGCAGGGCAAAAAGTATTTAGTCAGCTACTGATTGTGCAAGAAAAAATCATACTTATTTTCCACCATAATTTGCAAATTAATTTAAGAATCCTACAATGTGATTTCCTGAATATTTTTTCCAACTTTTGTCTCTCATAGTTGAAGCGTACCTATGTTGAAAATTTCAGACCTCTGTCATCTTTCTAACTTAAAGCACCCTTGGCAGAATAGACAGATACTTTAAGTTTAAGACCTCTTATACCAGAAGTTTGCTGAGGCTCCATCATGCTCATTGGCAAACTGCAAACATTAACAGAATTGAATTAAATGTTTTTTTATTTCTTCTTAACCATTCTTACACGAAGCCCAGCCTTGTAGAGTATCCAACACATTTGCACAGCTTTTTCCATCTGAAATGCAGATCTCTTTAGCTTGATCTGTGTAATCTTCAGCCTTTTGGTTGCCACTATGAATACTGTCCTGCTTAAACAATAACTGACTTTTCTAAACAGATGGCCCAAGCAGAGTCATGGCTATACCACATTCTTTCCATTTATGTGGATTTGATAATGCTTCAAACCCAGATAATATATCAGATAGGAATATTTCTCCACCGAAAGGGAAATTTGGACAGCAGCAGCATTTGGGCAATATTTGACACCCCAAAAAAGCTGTTGTTATTTCCAGAAACATGCCATATTTAAGTTTGTCCTCTACAGATGTTGTATGAACATTTGCATAACACTATCCTAACACTAACACGATATCCTACCCAAAGCAGAGCAAATCCAACTACGGACCAGCTAAGCTACTGTGAGCTCAGCACAGGGATAGTCCACACACTTACCATAGACAAAGTAACTATCAAGGATTAGCTGGTCCTACTACATGTAGTTATTAAACACAAGTTAACGGATCTCAGTACATTATGTATTTCTCTAGGATTTCTCATCTCATTCAAATCTGTCAGTGCAGATACCCCATGCCATGTTCAAAAAATGTATCTTAACAGAAGCACTGTACATAAAAATGCAACAAGATTCCCCTGAATAGACAATAGAAATAATAAGCAAGAACTTACGTTTGTAAGATCCACAAATGCAGATCTTTTTTTGGGTCCTCCCTGAGGGGAGGAGGGAATTCTTTTGACATGATGGGAATCCTTCTGCAGGAAAGGTAAACAATTCACATTACTACGATATTAAACGATCACTAATTTATCTTTCAAAAACCCTTCCATGGCTAGAAGACAGAATACAGTGTCATGTATACCACAACCACAAACCTGAAAAAGTTGTGACATTACGAAAAACGCGAATTAAAAGACCAAATAAATTAACAAACCAATATACAGGGTGAGTCAGAAGCACCGGAGACCCTTTTATATCAAAAACAAAAGGGACAACTATATCTGAATACCCCAGCAAGTAATAGGTGAAGGGCCTATGTTTAGGGCTAAGAAGCATCTTCAAAGCAGCCATATTGGATCAGGGTCAATTTCTTTTCATTTGGAAGGTGGTCATGTAGCACATCAAAGTAGATCAGACTTGTCAGAGAAATTGATTGGAACAATCAGATGTGCAATATCGCTTGTGGTTCATAGTTATTTCAATACACAAATTAAAAATTTTGGTAAATGAAGATGGAATTGATGATTCTGATATAAAGGAAACCCAGCTGCCATATCATAGCTGCAGACTTCAACAACCAACAGCCATAAATATCCACCAATTTTACCCAGCACTGTTGTATCCCTCTTAGCTTAATTCCTAAAAACTTCGACTGTGGACGTTAAGCCATGTAGTGGTCGTCTGAAGACCGCTACTGACAAAGAAACCTCAACAATGTTTTTTTTCAGCCTTCGCGAAAAGTCCACAACACAGAAAATGCAGTTTTTATTACATTTACTTTTGTTATTCCAGACAGTCTGAACCCAAAAAAATATTTAATATTTTGTTTGTTCAATTTGATTATTTTGTTAATATTTGTACATTCCTGCATTTTACTTCTGGAATATATAACACATTTGGGATGATAAAGATTTATAACTTATAATGCCATTTTTTTTCACCACATTTAAAATGTGTTTTGGCACAGAGAATACGAAGTGATTTAATGTTTCAGGTGTTATTTTGTCCCATTATTTCTGTAAACACGTCTTCAGATGTGCACCAGTACAGGGTTGTTGGCACATGTTTCATTTAAAAATTAAACATATTATTCTCTATTTGGAACAGGGCAGTACTGCAGGCAGGCTAGTCTAGTACCCATTCCCGCCAGGAATCCCTGAAGAACAAGATGTCACATTGAATCAGCATATGTTACTGTAAAATAACAGTGTACTTTTCTCCATTAATGCTGCCATCACAGAAGTGTAAATAACACAGCCTCATACCGTGACAAGACAATTATTTTTTTGTTGCTCATATCAATCTGGGTGGTCCTTTTAATTCATGGAACTGGGCACAGAATAACCATTTCTACCCAATAAAGATTTGGAATACTGATTAATCCTACAACAAGACAGGTTTCCACTGTATGATGGTCCATATGCTCACATGGTTTACAATAGGCTTCATTTTTTGCACAGTACAGTTTAAAATGAATTTCATGTAACTCGATCTAATCATGGTTGACAAATGTTTGCTTAAGAAATCCCTTGCAAATGTGGTTATCAACTATTAATGATAGTCTGTCTGAGAAACAGCAATTACAGCTTCATGGCTTACGTCCATGGCCCTTTACAGAATAACAATTCCTCCATATTCCTTGAACTGATTAAAGAGTTTATGCATCATATAGAAAAAAATAAGCAAATAATTTTTAAATGTTGTTTAATAAAAGACTCTTTTAGGGAAGTCTTTCAGTGATACTGTTTTTGTACCAAACCATGGTTACAACCAACTGTTGGCATCACCTGTAAATCATTGTTAATCATCGTCAATCACCTCTGTCCCGACTTTTTTGTAATGTGTTGCAGGCTTGAAATGCAGGAAAAGGTGTATACTAACAAATGACATGAAGTTGGCTAGTGAAATCATTAAATATATTGGGTTAATATATCCTGAATTTTATATCTAAACTTCAAAGATAATGTAAGACACACTGCGTTTTTGTTGTTGTTTTTAATCTGCATTTATCATTGTCCTTGTTGCTTTTTCTGTTTTGGGGTCGTACATGACAGAAGATGATACTGAACAGAACAAAAGGGTAGGAGATGCAGAGGCGAGGTCATCACTGCTGACAACCTCATGTTTATCTATAGAATGACATGCAAACAAAAAAGCTTTGCTTCATCTCACCTGGTAATTATGGTCTTTTGCTTTACGCTGAGGATTAGACACTGGTAAATGCCCGCTACTCCTCTGAAGAGCCATAATTATCTCCAAAGTGCTGCTTTTAAATCTTCCAGCTTTTCGTCTATGAATCGATCTTTGGGCTCAGTCTCAGCTGGTTTACACTCCTGTGTTTCTCTCCAAGACAGAAACGCGTGTCTGATGCTCTGGTGTTCACTCGATATACATCAGAGACTACAAGTTTAAACCATAATCGCCCACGAATGATCAAAGGACTGCTGCTTAATTATTAAAGAAAGAATGAAACCAGAAGATTTGAACCCTCGCTGTACACGCTGATTGGTCCTCTGACGTCAAGCGTCAGTTTAAACCAGTAGCCAATCATTATAAGCGTTCGTTTTACATTTTGAAACAATTCACAAAACATTGATTATACAATCTTTTTTTTAACTCTGTGATTATACTGTATATGAAACGTATTAATTGGCGTGTTCAACACTGACTAAAGCTTGTCAAGTTTTGAAAGTCAAATGAGTCAGTAATGACATTCAGCTAAGGTGGAGTTTGCCTTGCGCTGCATTTTTTTCTATCAGTAGATGGCGCTGTTTCTCGATGTTTTAAAGAGACTGTACTTGTTCAACTCTCGGGCTGTACAGGAGTCCTCCCCGTGTCTGTGTGGGTTTACTCCGGGTACTCCGGTTTCACTTGTGTGTTAGGCTGATTGATTACTTTAAATTATCAATGACTTGAGTGTATTAATATATAACTAGTCCTGATATAATCCTTTGTGTTGATATAACCTTGTGTTTGTGTCTGAAATGGCGACTGATGCCGATAGCGACGTTAAGTAAAATCAAACAAAACGCTTACTGTACAGGAAGTGTACACATGATCTACAGTGCCTGCTTTTCAATTTAAAATGATTTGATTAGTTGAATAGTATGACTATATAAGAGATACCTGAGGTTAGCCGTTTATGCTTATAGATATTAACATGCTTCATAAGCACATATTACATTTTAAACACCTCAGTGTCAGTACGAAAGTAAAATTAGGACGTCTACCAAATGTTCAGCATCCTGTGAGCAGCAGATGACAACAGATGAGCTGCTGTCTCTGACTTTACATCTACAAGGTGGAGCAATAAGAAGAATGTGGCTAACGGAGTGCATAGTGAATGGACACGGTTTTTAAATACAGCACTGCTGTCACTGATCCAAACGTACCAGCAAAACCACCACCACCACATCATGTGTGACTGTAGGGCTGAGAATGATCCACCACCCAAATTGTACCTGATCTGCTGTGGTCCTCTCTGAGTGACTGCTTAGTTGGCAAACCCAAATTTTCATGCTGGTTGACCAGCGTACCAGTGCCCAAAACACAACACATGTTGGCAACGGAATTCAGAAACGCAAAAGCTTGAAGGCTGTGATGTTCCGTAATGGTAGTGGTATCTTTCAGCAGGATAATGAGCCCTGCCAAACAGCAAAAATATGTCAGAAATGTTTGTGGTAACATGAAGACTTCAAGATGTTAATTTGGCAGGTGGTGAATGTTTTTCAATTTTAGTTTTGGTTTAGATGGTGAGTATATAGGGCACTAGGCCAACACATGAGTGGATAGGGGTCACTGTGGTTGCTCAGTGGTTAAGGCACTGTCCTATGGGTTAGAGGGATCAGGGCTGATACCCCACATCTGTCCAAACAGTGATGTTTGCTGCTTTTTTAGAACAGGAGCCATGTGCTGACTTGAAATTCAGCAAAATGAGTCTTGTACTGAGTAGCACCGCTTGCCTCACAGCAAGAAGGTCCCGGGTTCAA
>JAUZSU010033769.1:0-10328 GCA_034780255.1 Parotocinclus maculicauda
GTGTGTGTTTGAGGGTGAATGTCTGTGTGGGTATGTGAGAGTGTATATGGGTATGTGTGAGTGTGTGTTTGAGGGTGAATGTCTGTATAGGTATGTGAGAGTGTATATGGGTATGTGTGAGTGTGTGTTTGAGGGTGAATGTCTGTGTGGGTATGTGAGAGTGTATATGGGTATGTGTGAGTGTGTGTTTGAGGGTGTATGTCTGTATAGGTATGTGAGTGTGTGAGAGTGTGTGTATGGGTATGTCTGTGCGAGTGGTTATGTGAGTGTGAGAGAGTTCTTTACAAAGTAGTATGTAGTATTAGTTACTGTATACACTGTATATGGTTGAAATGACAATAAAACCATCTAGAGCCTAATGAACTAATAGAGCTTGTTGCCAGGTTTGGGCTCTCCCCTCTTGTGCTGTTGGTTCCATTTAGTTCATGTCCTTAACTATTTCTTTCTCCTTCTCTTCCTTCACTGCCTCCCAAGTTATGAAGTCCTTCGACTAATTAAACGCATATTTTCCCTCATATTCATATTTGCTTGCAGCTTGATCTCAAAAGTCCGTGCCTGATGGAATGTCCAAGATAAATAGCAATAATTTAGATCACTGGTTACTCTTTTGATAGGATCTACTTCAAAGCAAAGTATGCACAAATGCCAGCTATTCAGAAGCAATGATTTTCTATGACCATGTCATTATAAACCTAGTAAAACTTTTGTTATTTAATTTTAATTTGATAACTTTTTTATATCCTATGCTAGACATGTGTCCATGTGTTTAATGTTAATTAAATAGAATTTTCTCCTTCACAAGCAAAATTGCTTGGCATGCTTTTACAACCATATCATTTTGAGACTACTATACTTTTGTTGTATATCAATGTAATATGTTGACATATTTAAATATTAAAAAAAACAAAAACATTTGAACAGTTATTTAATATTTTTTTTTAAATGACATTTTAAAATGGATTATAATATTTTTAACTAGCTTAGGTTAAGAAGACTTCTTGTGTGTGAATTTGTAAAAGGGTCAAAAGTTTAGTGTTGATCAATTTTAATCATGAAGCCCTTCACATTCTATATTTTCCTCCTCTCAATGCACCTGATACAACTTTGTTTAATTACAAACCATGACTGGGTGTGTTCAAGACCCTTAAATGTTCAGAGAAGATCTTCAGGGATTGAGAATCAGTGTTTTAACTGATACTTGGACATGGTTTTTGTGGTGTCATGGAAACAAAGTGAATTTGTGTCCCATAATAGGATCAGTCAGTGCCTGTTAAGACGGTACAGTGCTGCAGTGGTAACGTTGTTGCCTCAAAACTCCAAAGACCTGCGTTTGAGTCCAAACCTGTCCGCTGCTTGTGTGGAGTTTATGGGTTTCCTCCCACATTTCCTCCAACAATATGCATTAGGTTAATTGATGTCTCTAAAGTGTCCCAGCGTTTGTGCATTTAGCCCTTGATTAACTGGTGCCCTGGCTAGGGGTTTGTTCCTTAATTGTGCCCCATTTTGCCGGTTAAGCCCTGGCCATCAGCAGCCCTAAACTGTATTAGCTGGGTATGGAAAGTGAGTGGGTAAATTCCTTTAAGATGGTTAATACATGGCCGTATTATAATAGTTCAGGCATTTCTAGACTACCCAGTGTGTGTGGGTTTTATCTGTGGCTTTGGAGAGAATGTTTGTTTGTGTTCCAGTATCCACTTGCTATATGTCCTGGTTCCACCATATAGTAACTACACTGCTCACAAACATCAGGGGATATTTCAGTATGTGATATATTTAAGTATATATTGCAATCCAGTATATGTAAATGGAAAGTAGTAAATAAAAGGAGATATTTCTGTTTTTTATATTAAAAGCCAACTCTAGCTTACTTAACTATAAATTGCTGATTATAATTGAAAGCTTTGTTTGTTGCTGTTTGTAGGTATGGTGTTGAACCTCCTGTATTGGTGAAACTGGAAAAGGAGATTGAGTTGGAGGAATCGTTGCTGATGGCAGGAGAGCCTGCCCCTCCAGTTAAAACCTTCACTGTGTGTTGCCACCATGGAGACATTTACCATGCTGTGAGTAGTAACTATGGAAATGAAGCAAGTATTTTAAACCCCACTGTTCAGAAAGACTCACTTATGTCTATTTGAGGCTGATACAGTGATATTCAGGACATAATACATTAGAGAATTTTTGGTAATGGTGATAAAGAGATAATAAACAGGACACATTGTAATAAACAATTAAGTATTTTTTATACTGTCTTTACAAGGGGTGGCTGACAAAATGCATCATTAGTGACCGATATTTAAAAACTACTATTTAAATATAAAAATTATATTTTAACCTGAAATATCCTCTAATTAATTATCTCCTAATGAGCAGTGAGTACTTAGTAAAGTATATTTTTATTCAATATATATGGTGCTGCACTTCATTTAAGAGTTCGATGAATGAACCCAGCAATAAAACTCGCTCCTCTTAAGCATCAGTCTTTTCTATTTTGCCCTTTTGCTACTTCACCAAGGGAGAAGGGCCGTAAGTCAATGAGTGCCTCTGTACAGTTTTAGCAGTGGCATATATCATTTAAATAAACAGATCAAATTTTTGAATTTCCTGAATTTGAATTTCCTCCAATTTGAACCACTTTAGGAGGTGGGTAGAGGCGTATTGTAGAAACATTAAACAAGGGTAAATGCATTCCAAAACCTCCTTCTAAAAAAGAAAATGTGCAGAGTTGGTCAATTTAAGACTTGATAACACTGCAAAAAAGTTTAATATCATCGTAATAAGATTGTCTCCCACGAGTCTTTTGCCAAAATCGATTTGTGCGCTGTAGTTGAACTGTTTTTGGTTTCACCACTGTAAATAAAGACCAACTGCTTCTAATCTTTACAAGTTTGCACATTGATATCAGTTGAAATAAATCTAAAGTAACCATGTAAAAAGTCAATATTTGATGTAGCAACCATGTTGTGGAGGAAAAAAAACCCTGTAATCAATAAAGTTTGTTTGGGCGGGGTGCAGTGTTATGAGCTGATTGAGCCCTTTTAACATCTGTCTGATCAGCTTCTGTTTTTCTGTTTGCGTTAACGTAGTCTTGATAATTATTATTCTATAGTCTATTATTATTCTATATTAGTCTATAAAAATTCTTATTTACAATACATCCAATTGACATCTGAAATGACAAAAACTAGTACAGTCAAGTGCTTGCAACACCTGCTGACAGAATAGAGAATTGCAGTCTTGAAGGCAATAGTAATATTCATTAAGCTTTCGTTATTAAGTATTTCAAATGTAATTAATGTATTATTAAGTCATATTTTTGTTCAAATAAAACAGAGTCCAAGTGTATGAATGGTAATGTATAGCCAGCGTCCATATTGGTCAACATCCAGTTTCACATAACGTATTGTAATATAGGATAGAGCAACTGAATTTCAGTCTAGGGAACTAGAGATGCCTTTGGCTAGTAAGTGTAATCAGAGGCATAATTAATTTAAATTATACAATTCAAAACAGCAAATATATTGTAACTTGTCATGCTTTGTGTTTTACATACTTCTCTACAGGACCAGGCTGATCATGATGACCCACCCTGTAATTGCACTCAAAAGTTTTCCATTGAGTATCTGGCAGAGGGGCGATACAGGTTGGGAGATAAGATACTCTTCATTCGGGTAAGACTCTCTTTTGGATAAACGCTAACCTCATAACCTCATTCCTAAATGACTTAAGTCTATTAAGGGCTAGTAAGGATTTGTTGGGGCCAAACACCTGCCGACCTAGCTTAGAAGCACAGTGTTAGATAAAGATGTCTATTTGGTTCATTTAACGCTGTTTAGCTGATTATGAAATGTCATCTTGTTTTGGGCAAAATGTGTTTTTAGATGCTTAAAATCATAACCACTGTTTAGATGTCACAATTAAATAAAATAAAGAGTTACTCATGTTTGAACCCACTTTTGATAAGCTTACTAGTATTAAGCAGCAGGGAATAGAGCCTAACTGAGGGTTTTTAATATTTGAGGATTTTAAAATCTAGTACTTATATATTACCTGGTGTATATTTAAATTAAAAAAATATATAATAAATTAATAAAACAAACAAATACAGTGGTTCCCACTTAACATGTGGGGGTAACATTCAATTTGGCAGATACCTAAAACCTATATTATAATAATATTTTATATATTAGTAATATGAACACTGAAAAGGCTACTAGCTGACTAACTGTAGTATGATAGCATATACCATTTTTAACCAGCTTTGCCAATATTCATATTTTCAAACTGAGGAAAACGAAACTCGATAAAGTGGAGTTACAGTCTGCCCTCTGGTGGAGAGACTACACAATGACAGCATCTTCATTAAGGAGCCGTGATCTGTTTCTCTTTCATTTTTAATTGCAGTAATTTTCAGCCATTATAAATACACATTTGCAATTGGCTCATATCCATTTTTGGTCCAGATATACTTGCTAATAAGCATTGAGTTGTCTGCAGCCTTTACTATGAGATTGTCTGTTGGGTGGGGTGGTGAAGAACGCATTCCCAATCGTAGTAATCCAGAAAAGCCAATTAGTGCTCAGTAGTCTTAAGTACTTAAGTCCTACACCTGTACATCATTAACTGGTAGATCACAAACTGGAACGTCATTAACTGGCAGATCATTGGTAGGTCCACACACAAAAATGGTATTTAAAAAGAAAAATATCATATTATTGTATTATATATTAAAATATTATATTAATATAAAAACACAAAACCATATAAATTACAGTGCTGGTGCATAGTTGTCCCTACTGCAGTCTGTCTGCAGACACTGTATCAGGAATGTTCTTTTGGGAAGTTTAGCAAACAAGAAACCACCATTTCGAAAGGGGAACAGGATGAAAAGGTTATGGTGAAGATAGATGGAAAAGAGCATTGATGAATGATGAAACTTTTTGCGTCTAAATCATCAACATTGTTATATGGTCATTATGCAATAGGCCTAATACTTTTTCACGATACATCTTTTAGATAAGTACCTAGTCCCCCAGTCCCTTAAAAATACATTTACATTTATGGCATTTAGCAGACTCCCTTTTCCAGAGCGACTTACAATTAATACAGTCTTACAATCCAAGCAATTATGGGTTAAGGGCCTTGCTCAGGGACCCAACTGTGGCAGAGGTGGGATTTGAACCCAGGACCTTCAGGTCCATAGTCCAATGCCCTAACCACTAGGTGGCGCTGCAGAGGCACAATTAACTGGCAGATGGGGAGTTGTTAGCTTAAAGCTGCTTACTGATAGGTAGAGGCAAAGGCAAGGTGCAGGTAGAGGTAAAATAGAATTTACACACCATCTTATGTCAGTTCTGTTCCAGTGATTCACACAGAGTGCAGAACTTGATGTTCTAGGTCAGAAATCAGATCATTTGATATACCAGTTAGGGATTTGTATGGCCAGTGTCTGCATCTGTGGCTGGTCCGGCTATTACTGTGGTTAATTTGTGTACGTCCATTCCAGACGCACATACTCGTACTCGGAGCCACAGCTCTACAGCCAGAACAGCAGCGGGAACTACTTCGATATGCAAGGCAGCACGTCGCAGGTGAACACGGCCGTCACGTCTCACAGCATGGTCAACAACGGCTGCGGCAATGGCGGCCTGACCATGGGCCTCTCCGGCAGCCAGATCATCAGCAGCTCAGGGGCTTACCTGATCGGAGCGAACTCCATGGACAACTCGGCTCCTCACACAGCAGCACAGACCATCAGGGCCTCACCAGCCACGGTAGGACAGAAAAGCTACAAAGGAGCACACAGACTTTAACTTTATTATAATACAATACATGTAAAGATGGTTATGCTGCTCAGTGAACAGAACACGAGGGCCGAGCTTTGCTGAATCTTTAAATGTTGTACCTTTAAGCCTGTTTGTAGATCAGTTTTGACCTCTGCTGGTAACATGTGGTAACGTTCTGTGAAGAACCCCGGTGTGTGTTTGTTGGTGTATGGAAGTAAATTCATGACTGAAGTTTTCGAAGCAAAACTGTTGGTTTACATTAATTAAACCCAAACATCCAGTGCGTAAATGTAACCTGTGGAGATCGTAAAGGCCGCGGTCACAATTAGGGGTCCAAATATACGGCGAAAATGCTAACATTTTTAAACAGTTTAATACATTTTTTGTTACCAACCATATAACGAACACTGCTTCAGTGAAAGGTTGAAAAAAAAAAATCTTTTGATAAAAAAACAAAACATTTTAATTAACTACAGTAGTTGATTATCCTTAAAATATACAATATAATTTTGTTTTATATTCTCTATATTATCTCTAATTTACTAGTCTACATAGTATATTTTATTTTAATTACTGTTTTATATATTTTCAGTCATTCCTTAATATACATTTGGTTTTACTATAATCTTAATGACAATAACCCTAGTAATAATAATATATAATAACCCCATACATATAAAAATATAATAATAACTCTAGTTTGAATTAATTTAGTTAATTGTTCGAGTTTGAGGTTTCTTCCTTACAACGTTTTTTCCTTGCCACTGCTGTTCTAGGCG
The DNA here is from genome assembly GCA_034780255.1 of Parotocinclus maculicauda. NCBI lineage: Eukaryota > Metazoa > Chordata > Actinopteri > Siluriformes > Loricariidae > Parotocinclus > Parotocinclus maculicauda. The sequence continues at coordinate 6,563 of JAUZSU010033769.1, forward strand.
TGCTTAATTCGGGATTGGGCTTAGATAATAGAAAACAACAAAAAGTTGTAAAGCTGCTTTGAGACGATGCGCCGATGTAATAAAAGCACAAACTGGATCTTTAAATGTTCCATACATACATGCTACATCTTATATAAACAAGGACTTTATCCTAAACTCACAGATTGACCAAGTTTCCTCCCTGTGGTGCGTCTCAGGAGGTTTTTCTTTGCCACAGTCACCTCTGACCGCCAGTTTGGTGTCTAGAGCTTTCTGTAACATGTCTGTTGTTAAAACGTATTTGTAAAATGTAAAGTCGGTAAAAGAAAAGATGTAGTAGGTGAAATATTTGCACTTACAATGTTAAAACTTTGGCGTTAATATGATTAGGCTGTACACAGTGGCACGGTGGCACAGGGGCACAGGGGTTCACATAACAGCTCCCGTACCCCCCACCCCCCGCCTGCGAAAGTTTGTAATTAAGAGGGTACTCCAGTTTTTTCCACATTCCAAATATACGTTGGGTCAATTGGCGTCTCGTGTTCCAACGAGAGCAAATTTGCAGCTAGGCTGTGGTTATATAAACCAATAACATATAAAGTCTTCAGACTTAAAGGATCACGTGTCAAAGGCGAGGCTCGTTTAATTCAGGCGTTTTGCTTCAAAAACTGGCGATGAACTTAATTCCGCATTTGTCTGTTCAGAATTTCCGCATTTCTCAAAACTCTGTTTGAAAGAAATACTTCACCCAAACATCAAAAACTGAGCTTAAATTTGCTGGTTAGAACGTGTTTCCTATAGATATGCAAAGGTTACACATAGAGTTTACCTCAAGCTTTGCTGTGAACAAACAACCATGACAACATTTTGCAGATTTTAAAAAGAAAAAAAATTAAACATACCACATTGACAATTTGATAGCACACTACTGTGATGACCCGGGTTCGAGTCCTGGTGTCTTCCTCCCACGTCATACCATCACACAGAGATAACTGGCTGTATCTGGAGGTTTGATTTGGGGGAGATCGGATGGTATCCCTCTGCGACCTTTAACGACCTGAACCAAAATGACCAAAATAAAGAGTAAAACAAGAAAATGAATACTTCAATTAAATTAAACGGAGGTACAGAAGTCTTAAACACTTGCCCATCACAGTGGGGACCTGGGTTTAAGTGCCAGCGGTGACGTCCCGCCAGGTCATGACCCGCTTTTGGAGGGAGGACACGTCAGGGATCATCAGGGAGTTACCCAAAGTTAAATGATTTTTATAACACATTACTCACTATGGGGAAACGCTGCACGTTTGGGTGAATGATCTCTTCTAATCCATCACGTAAGAATGATCTGTGTGCGGTGACGTGTCTGATGGTGGTCGGGAGGCTTTGATGCAGGTGTTTTTTGCTTTCCGCTAATCTGCGCTGACGTCTGCGTAATCACCGTGGTTCTCGGTATGGGTGTCCGTCGCAACAGCCTTTTATTTTCTCCTCCTCCTTTTTGTTTCCTCCCTTCTTTCCTTTTGCTTTTTGGTCTATCAGATTGAAATGGCGATTGAAACGCTCCAAAAGTCGGAGGGTTTGTCCAGTCAGAGAAGTGCGCTGCTCAACAGCCACGTAAGTCGCAAACGCAAGTCTCTTCGCCACCTGCATTCTGTCTGCTCTCTCTAAAGCTCTTTCTGCCTGAAGGTGGTGGGGTTTGGTCTGCTTTCTTTCTTTAACATTTTCCCAAATGTCAGTTTCTAACAGTAGATGCTTATATAATTGAACAGACATCTTGTATATGATATAAGGGCGTTTTCACACCAGATACTCGAGTCCACACCTATATTTATATTTACGGCATTTAACAGTAATTCAAGCAAAGGTGGGTTTAATGGCCTTGTTTAAGGACCCAACTGTGGCAGCTTTGGCGGAGGTGGGATTTGAACTCTGGACCATCAGGGTCAAAGTCCAGACCTAGGAGTGTTTGAGCTTGTTTGTTGGAGGGTGTTACTCTTCACGTTTGCATTCCACACGCCAGAATTCCTAACAAACGTTCAACATTTTGCGCACATTTAATAAAATTAAAATAACACACTCATTTGTCAAAGCCAAAAAAAGACTTAAAATGAAACCAAAGGGGAAAAAAAGTACATAATTTATGTTAATTTTTGCCAATAAAGTTGAAAAAAAATTATTTCTGTCTGTGTTGGTGCAGGCATAATAATAATATAAATAAAGGTGAAGCTTGAACTTCTTGAGTCTCTTGAGAAAAAGAATGAATAGGCAGCACATGTTAAAATTAACAACAACTATAGTGCATATTTCCAGCAGATTAATTAAGTAACTGTGACATTACTTTCTGTACTCATGTTAGGAACCATCTATACTCACCTCCAGTGTCGATGCCATTTAACCTCCCAGTATTGCTTCTATTACCACAGTTTGGTCCTGCTACCAAAATTTAAACAGGTTATTATTATCACTGCATTCAGAGCATGTGATCACATCGTCAAGGGGAGATTTTAGCCATGAGGGCTGTGATGGTGTACATATATGGTGTCACGCTCTCAGTGTGACACAATAACCCCACTAATACGTTTTTAGTGATAACATGGGGCTAATCAACCAACATAAAGGGCAAGAATTCTCATTTTTGCACCTGGTCTGGACTGCTATCCGATAAACATCTGCTCTGGCGCCGTTCCGTAAATGTATTCGCAGTAAAGTTCTTTCAAGAGCTGCCCAATGCAGCACATAACCCCCAAAAACAGGGCCAGTTCTGCTGTCTAGGGCTCCTGGCTGTGTGAAGTTGCATGGTAGGGGATCAACTCTTGACTAGGGTCCATAGATGTTATTTTCCACTCCAGATTCTGGTGTCCTTTACTGTTATAATCAGTGACTTTTCTACCAGTTAACAAGTCTGTCATGCCGTGACTTAGCTGCAGTGGCTGCTGGATAACTACGAGACGGCAGAAGGAGTGAGCCTGCCTCGCTCAATGCTCTACCACCACTACCTGCGCCACTGTCAGGAGCAGAAGCTCGACCCGGTTAACGCTGCGTCGTTTGGAAAACTCATCCGCTCCATCTTCATGGGTCTTCGCACACGCCGCCTCGGAACCAGGTGCGCTCTTGCTAGAGCCTCCTCCCTTTACCGAAAAGCGTAACGCTTTTACTTAATTCAGCCTGTGTTTTACATACAGAGGGAACTCAAAGTATCACTACTACGGGATCCGCGTGAAGCCCGACTCCCCTTTGAATCGGCTGCAGGAGGACATGCAGTACATGGCCCTGCGGCAGCAGCCCGTCCAGAAGAAGCCGAGGTAGCGTTGAGGAACGTTTTCAATAATGAATAGCTTTATACTGCATATCATTAGGAGCAGATCAGAGCCGTGTACCACAGTCAAGCGCCCTCGAGTGGTCTGCAGACCTATACTTGCGGGGCAGCCAGTAGCTGAAGCCATAAGGTTTCTTTTCTTGAGTCTCTCCATGCTTCCTGGACACAGAGACATTGGCCTTGGGGTGAAAAATCTTGATTCTTTATTGTATTCCATCAATCTGATTTGATGCCCACTCAGGTTTAAGCCCATGCAGAAGGTGGACGGATTTTCAGGAGATAACTACTCAAGCAGCGGGCAGGCCAATCCCAACAGCGCAGAGCAGACGGTCATAGCACAGAGCCAGCACCATCAGCAGTTCCTGGGTGAGGACACATGGAATGCGTTAACATGCACTTAATTGTGTGTGTTGCTGTAGCAACACATATATTGTTATCCGATTTTTTATTATTCCACCAATTTTCGGTCAGTAT
>JAUZSU010033780.1:0-10328 GCA_034780255.1 Parotocinclus maculicauda
GGGACTCTCGGTTTTATTGTAGTAGGTTTAAGGTAAAGACCTTGACGTTACTGAAGTACAATATAATTTAATTATTTCGTACTGTCCTATGTACATGTCGGATCTCCACTCACATTCAGGTTTGGGAATTACAAAATAATTACCTAAATTGGCACACAAGAGAAAGCGACTCCCCACTGCCATCGCTCGAACAACTATGGATTACTTTTCATGAGTGATTAGTCTTTTCAAGATCAAGGAGATTTTACACGATTTCTTCAGTGTATATTAAATATGCATATGCCCATCGTTGTTGGATGTGGTTGGTTCTACATGTATAGTACTAGCCTTCATTTTCTAACTTCTTTAAAGTTTCTTTGTTCGATAAGCTACACTTTCTTGTTTACTGTTTACTGCGGAAGTGCACGCCATTCCCCACGAACAGACGGTGCAATTAAGTGAAAAAATGGCCATTTAGGGCCTCTGCCTTTATGGCAGTGTCTAGACTACAAGAGTGGCGATTCCCATTTACAGGGTACTAAAGAACCTTATCTTTTCTCTTAGCCATTCTCTTGAACCACAAGCCACAATTTCAATGTCTTTGTCGCATAGTCATGTTTGTTCACTAAAAAGTACAACATGCTGTTCTGAACCTGGCGTAAACATCAACACCTCACGCAGATGTTCCGTTTAAATCGTTCAAGTATTTGAACTCACAAGCATAGGCCCTAAGGAGTTTTGTAAGTGCTATTTACATTCAGCGATATAACTGGATTTAGTAAACACTAATTTTTTTTGCACTGGTTTATTGTCTGAAATTCATGAATACCGTTTAAATACATTATTTGTATGTATTTCTTATACAATATGTCATACACAGCCCAAATGTGATCTTCCGCTTTCTACAAGACGAGAACATTCTGCATAGAATAAATCAAATAATTTAAAGAAATAAACAACAGGCCTAGGAATAATTTCGAGGCTGCTCGAGCAACAAAAACAAATAGCAGCAAAGTTATGGAAAATTAACATAATATTAACTATATTTACAGTCACGAATGCACATTGCATAGTCTCTGTACAAGGAATACATTATTACAGATTGTACATATCACAGTTCAGGAACACGAAATTGCAAAAATAAAATACAATTTAAAAAAATGTATGACTACCTCGGCTCCAGATCCAAGATGGACTTAATTTTATGATACCTATGTACAACAACAAAATATTTGAAATGCGTTTTGGTAATAAGATAATAAGATTCCTGTAGTCTATGGTGTTTTAAATAAACGTCATAAAGTGACCTTCGATTTGTTAAGTACAAAGGCTCTTGGGTTATCTTTTTCTTTGTTTTAGATAATAAAGCTGATTTTTCTCTGCCCTTTACACAAATTGAGTTTAGTCAATAATGTCGACTGGCAAACCTTCACCATTACAGATGTATTTTAATGGTGGAATGACTGCAGTTTTCGGAAAATCAAGTACATTTTAACAAAATGAGTCCAATGTTTACAATAATGGGTTCCCCGAGAAATACTGCAAGCGGTCCCTGCTTAATTTCTTTTCTTTCATTCTCCGATTCTGGAACCATATTTTTACTTGTCTATCAGTAAGGTTTAACATTCTGGACAATTGCAGCCGCTTTTCTTTGTTGATGTACACGTTAAAGAAAAACTCTCGCTCCAGTTCGCGAATCTGAAACTTGGAATATGGGCATCTCTTCTTCCTCGTACGCTGGGCACCTTAAAAACATCGAAAGCAAAAGATAAAGATTATTCAGTTCCGTAAATTCATACAGTTATACAGCGTATGACATTGAAATGCAAGGCAAATGTCAATGTCGATCAACCGTACATTGAACTTGAAATTTCGTGTAGAGAATTTTTTTTTTTCAAAACTTTCAGTGAAGTTGTTAATTATTACTGGATGTGACTAATTTAAGTACTGCTACATATGTATTGCTGCTGATATTGTGTGTGTGTCTGTGTGTGTGTGTGTGTGTGTGTGTGTGTGTGGTCTGCATATCATTGTGGATCAAAACCTCACAAATGTTACTTTTTTCAATGAAAATTATTGTCAATAGATTTTTGTTATTTTGTTATCTCTAAAATTAGCAATAATAACATAGTATTTAAACAGGTCTTGTGTCCAGTGCATGCAGCTCAAATCACGCAATTGTGCCTAATAAATAGTTATCTAATTTTCATGCAAGTTGTAAAAATAAAATTCACATGACTCCAAAAGTTGTGTTCTGCTCAATTAATTTTTACCCTCAATAGCCAAACAAGAAACCCCTTAAAATTCTCGACGCAAGTTCATGATCAAAGTTAGCATTTGCCACAATAGTGCGCTCTTTAAATTTCACAGACTCTACGATTGCAGCGTCTGTGTATAACATCTCCGTTTTTCAAAGCGTTTTCCCATCGTAAAAATTCTTTTCTTTGGAGGAAAGAGCTTTGTAGGTTATAATAAAATCCTTTGAATGCTTATAAAACTCCACATAAAATCTGACCGACAGAACATCGTGCTAATCCCTTAACCTCTTCCCATTTACAGCTTCGGGTACCTACTTGAGTGGCTGATTTTGCTCGCATTGTCGTCCTTTGTGGCTGTCGAGGTACACGATCCTGAATTTGTTCGTTCTTCTTCATCCTCGGCGTCTTTTTCCTGCTCCTCCACCCCCGCTACTGCAGTGGTCTGCTGCGACGAGCTCTCGAGCTTATTCGTCTCAGTCTTTTGTAAACAATTGTCCGTCTGATTGTCCGCTCCGCAATATGCCGTCTCAAAAAAACGATCAAAACCTTGAGGGAGCACGTTGTTTTTCCCTACGCTGGAGTAGAAACCACTGGACGGGTGATTCGAGCTGGGATGGTGGTGATGGTGGTGGTGACTGTACACGCTTTCATTTTTCATGAGCATTTCTGTCATGGTGGATGGCGGAAGACAGTCCCTGTGCACAAGATCTTCTCCCGAATAGCACGTCGCATAGTTGGTTCTGTGGTGCCACTTGCTGGAAGGGTCCAAGGCGTAGGATACATCTCGGACCGGTTGCACTTGAGATAAATTTGTGGAGTATGGGTATGTAATTTGTCTTGAAGGCCCCTGAGGAAGGAACGAAGAAACGGTGGAAAATTCCGGGACGTAGTAGGTGCAGCTGGGGAGGTAGATGTTGGAGGCACAACCAGTCCTGTCCCCGAACTCTGATGTCCGGTCTTTACGCGTCTGCGAGCAGAAGTTGCTCAGATTCACCGAGTTAAACATCTTTTTCACTGCACTCTGCAGTCTGCTATAGATAGATGTTTTGGATTCGAGCTGCAGAAGGAGAAAATTTGGGAAGGCGAGATGACGCGCAATCCGTCTAAGTCTCCCCGTAACACGTGATCGAAAGTAGATATTGCCATATATCAATTTGGAGCACATCGATGTGTAGGAGTGGTTCACTTAGGTTAGCTTTCAGACTTTCAAACGACATTTTTTTAACTGTATATGGGCAAGAAGAAACTAAATATCAGATTTCTGTTTTGTTATCCTGACACTGTAATGGAATGAAGCACTTATTCTCTTTTTTAGCCTAGACATGTCTGAGAGGCTTTGTGCTAAGTAGCAATGGGTTTATGGCTTGAGGTAAGACTGTTTAAAATATTCTTACAAATTGATTTTTTTTTTGTAATTTTGTTTCAGCCTAAAAGCTTATACCTTATGAACCAAAGGATATCCATGAAATACTTTCTGATTTGTATTAACGCTTTAGCCCAGACTGACAGTGATGGGCTAAGCTAGCTTTTGTATAACAGTTAGCATAGTCAGCTAATTCTGATTAACAGTATATGGACACGTCATATGTTAGCTCCACCCTGTACAAGGATTCTTTACACTTTAGTTCTTGGAAGACTTAAACATATCTGCAGCAATTTATTTGCTTAGAAATCCATAGGATCATAATCTGTGCAGAGTTTAGTGTCGGCTTTGCAGCTGATTGGCTAGTTGTTATGAGTGGAGAAACTTTGGTCAAGGTGAAGGTGTTATTTAAGATCAAAATTATGGAGTAATCTGGAATTAAGCATTTTGCTGATTAGCTATTTAATGTTCTGCTGTAGCCTCTGGATTATACCAACATTAAATACCTCCATCCAAAGCAATTATTATTATTATTATTATTATTATTATTATTTATTATTTTGTTATTGGTGGTGTTGTTTAAATATTTCAAATATATTTTTGTTTTAGCCTGACACGTGTGTATGTCATTCATTCTCAAATTAAATAAAATGATTAAATAAAGAAAACAATAGTGAGATGTATACTTGCGCTTGAACCTCACTGATACACTCCACTCTATTATCTTTCTGTAAAAGCCAGCGTTTTCGCACAGCGTATTTTTGTCAATGGTTGAAATCTATGCAAAGGTTATAAGTTAATTTCCAATACTTAAACTGTTTTATTCTCCGTTTTATTCATACATTTCCAAAACAATAATTGGTATCGATGTGAGAAACACATTTTTGCTTGTTTTATTATATCCTTTTAATGATTACGTGCAAAGATGTTTGCAATCACAGACAGCGACTTCATGACGAATTTTCTCATATAAACACATTTTTCATTTGAGCTACTTTCAGCAAAATCTCCTCGTTTGTCTGCGCGAAGTTTTTTTTTACTTTAAATAATAGGTGATACATCACAAGTGTGGTCTATTTTATAATGGTAAATATCTGGTAAGTTAAAGTTTTAATTTTATACACTAATATATACAACAATATAATTAGGCAGCACTTATTTTATGAAGCACATTGTTTCCTGTTTATATAGAAGATCCGCCTTATTAAGTTTTATTAATTTTACCAGGTATGGCTACTTAGACGTATCGGATGTTATACGCACAGATGTTAAACTATTACATATAAGATATTGTAAGAATTATAATGAAGTGAAAAAAATAAAGAATTAGTTTAAGGAAGTTTCATATTATATATGAAGTGTAATATATATTTCTCGAAGATGTTTGTTTTGTAGTGGAAACTATAGATGTGGCAACGGTTGTAGGACGTTTGGAACTCCTTTTAAACGGACAAAAGGTGGTCATGCAAGATGCCTGCAACCAAGTACAAAGGAACCAGACAGCTGCCCAGACACAGCACTTGAATTTGACCACAAGAATTCTCGATGGTGCCACCATAAAAGCGTAATGGCTAAAAGAAGCCTTTTTAGAAAAGAGAAACTAATGCCACCATAAAATTAAAAGTCAAAATTGTACTTACAAAGTAAATAATGAAGATGCTGTTATTATCGTAAACTTTTCTATATGTGAGAAAACAAAATAATTACGTATACACTTTCGAATTTAACGTTGGATTTCGCTATGCTGAGATCAAGGTGAGAAACTGTGTATAGTAGAACAACTAACATATCGAGGATTTTAACCTTTTAAGCCGTTCATTTGCATTTAGATAACGAAGTAACTGTCACCATGTAGTTTACAGCCAGTCTCGTGGATGAAGGGTACTAAGTTTTGAGCCCGTTAGAAGCTATAAATAGGAGTTAAATGTAACAAAATATGTGTAAAAATATTACTAATAAAAAGTAACTAATTACAGTTGTAAATCTGAAAGCAGATTAATGACCGTATAAAGATACAAAAAATGAAAACAGATTTCACCTGAGTTCCTCAATATATTTAAATGATCTGTTAATTAAAATGAGTAGGCTTACTGATGCATGCTGCGTTATGCTGTCACACAATTAATAAAATCAAATCTGAAAATCCCAAGCAGCTAAAAACTTTACGTTAGGTGTGTTAACAACGTAAAGAAATTCAGTTTGTTTAAAAACTAAGATTGTGCTCCCGTATTGTGTCCCTCTCGCAATAGGACCCTGAAGTCTAAACAAAGGCAAAACAGCAAAGCACCCCCCCACACACACACACACACATACACACATACACACAAGCACCATTTCATGGCAAATGTTCAGCCCCTGCAGAAGATTTAGACAATTGTAGACACTGTAAAGTGCGAATATAGATAAATAAAAACAGTTCAAGGTCTTAAAGGGAGTACTGTAAATGTTTGGTCGTATAAAATCAAATTAATATTATCGCTACGAAAGATCACAAGTCGGGCTGTTTAAAGAAGACGTCATGCTTCTTTTTACTGTTGAAAACCAACTTGAAATGTAATGTTATTCTTGAAAAGATTTTTTTCAACAAGACACACCAAACTGCCCACAGCTACACGCAATATCCAGTATCTTCTACTTACGTGTTTTAAAATCGGTGTAGTTTTGTCTTTGCACTGGTTTGCAAGAAATATGTAAATAATTTATCAGAATTTAGCTACATACACATATCAGTTCTGAACGTAGTTCAGCAGCTCCCTTCATACGGGAAGCGGTGTAACAATATTACAGGCCCCGTATGGCCTAGATAAATTTAATTGCATGTAAGTCGGCCTGTTAAACACGTTTGTATGAGTTGTGAACAGTTTTTAAACAACAACAAAATGGCCCGTGCTTTTACTGAGGTCTCAAGGGTTCATAGAGACATATGTATCACACAAAATTATTCACAAAGCATCCAAGCCTAAATTATTATTTTTTTTTTATAAATTATTGTTTAATTTGAGTCAAATCTAATTTCCGGATTAGGCTGTTTCTGCTGTTAGAATAAACAGTAAGATATTAAACACAAAGTTTGGGTCAAAAACAGTTGATCAACAGTTGATTAAAATTATAACCTCAAACCGTTTAAGAGTAGTTTAAAACTAAAATTCATTTGAGATTTTTAGCCTTATAATTATGCCTCAGATGTTAATGTTACGCATGCTATTGCGTATTTCAGTAGGTTGTAGCCGTATGCTGCTCGAGATATTTAGAAAAGCCTTACAGTATAAACATTGATTCAATCAGTTCGTATAACTGTTTACGGTTTCATACACATTAAGCACCTCAGGTTTGTTACTCTACTTCATTTAGTCTAGATGAATTTTATGAAGTATTTACTATTTGTGCTTTTTAGGTTGTGAAACCTGCACAATAAAACAAAGTTACTTATTAATGTTAATGTATCATCGTGCAAAATAGTGAGCAAGACCAAATGAAAGACGTACTTCACCCAAAATCATTTAGCTATATATATATATAGCTATATATTTGCAGTGCAGTTTGATTTGCAGTGCAGATGTGGTTTGGTTACATCCCGTAACCTATATTTATGTATATATTCCGCACCTTGTAAATATTCCCCGTAAATTTGACTTACTTGAATGTGACTTTGCATATGTACAGTTTTTTTCCTACAACAATGTTCACAACAATGTTTATTTCTGTGACAATAAAGCTTTCTGTTCTCTTCTATTCGTTCTTGCTGGCGACAGTGTCTTTCAATTTAATGCAAAACAATAATCTGAATATTTTGACGGTGAAACTTTATTTTTAACAATTTAACAAAACAATAATAAAACACCATTGATTCAGCTGGATTTTACTTTAGAGCAAGATTAAGGAAATTAGCAGCGGGTTTGGGTAAATTGATACCCGTGATTTTACATTTATTATAATTTATAATTAAACATCAATTTTTCATCTTATTCAAGATTCAATTGTGTTTTAATGCTGTATATTGGGTACGTTTTATCAACTTAAGGTGCGCACTAACTTGACCTTCAATTTGGGCTTGGCTCCCACCCATCGTGAAAGGCCTTAGCCAAAGGGGGAGGGATTGAGATTGCAGGACTATTGTCGAATTCCGACCGTCTTCATCACAAAAATATTAGTGAGCACAAGGGTTATAACTAAAACTAAATGACTGCTATGTTTTTAAAAAAAGTTGTAATTATTGCAAATTGCGAATTCTAGAGAAAATGGTTTGTTTTTTAACAACCTAGTACGCCGACATAGTTTGGCAGTGGAAGAATATCTTAAAATGTGTGTGTGTGTGTGTGTGCCCTCTGAATTGAATGCATGTGGTTACATGTGTAAAGGGAATCTTTGGCTACAGATTACCACAATGCTGTGCTTGGGAAGGAATTATAAGTAAGTGTGTGTGTGTGTGTGTGTGTGTAAGACACGAATGCTGAAAAACTTGTAGAACTGTAAAATGAATTAAAACGCCAAATCAGGCGTACAGCGTCTGGTGGATTATTAAAGTAAAGTCTATTTGTTTGTTTTATGTAGTGTTGCCTTTCAGTGAAGTAAAAAGTTAAAAGGAATAATTGTGTATGACAACCAGCTTTACCAGCAAGACCATTCGAGCTTCCAGGTAAATTATCACCAGGAGAGTGCTAACCAGTATAAACCAGCTTGGACCAACATGGAACTATAGTACACTGCTCACAAACATTGGGGGGGGGGGTGTATTTCATTATGGGATATTTCATTTTGAACTACCTTCTAACTTTTCTGAGCAGTATGTTATTGTGTTTGAATGATGATTAAAGTAGCATTTAAATATTTATTTTTCACTGGCTAGAGGAGTTGGAATAGTCGAAAAGAAGCTCAAACGTAAATAAAGCGCCGCGAATAATAAAAAGTCGAACATAAAAAGTAAAAACGCATAAAAACTAATATTACTGTTGTAAGGTTTTCTAATATTTTGTATTTTAAGAGGTTTTATTTTGTAACAAACTTTGGACTACAGTCCTAAAGGCCCAAAAAGTAATTATCATTGTGCGGTGTTAATCAATAACATAGTTTTATATTTCTAAGAGACGTTCATGATGAAAATGTAAAGACGCTTAAAGATTTTTCCTCTAAGAGTACATTTTGGTCTATATAAACTACATAATAACAAATTATAGTAAAGCATTTATAAATTAGCTAATCTTTTAAAATGTTTTTCAGTTTATTTTCACCGTGCATTTCTTAAAATATGCAAAATAAATATCTTGATCAGAGGTGTTATCCAGTGTTATGTTATGAGGTAAGTAGTTTTATTTTTAACGTGAACAAAGTAAAATGAAGGAATCTACAAATGAAACGTAACAATTAACCCCTCTCTGTAACACAACTGGACAATTTCATTTAGACACAGAAAGGGAGTGAGAGGGCTAACAAGGTCTTACTTTGATCACATGACAACACAAGTTCTGTGTGAAGGGCACTGTCAGAGCCGTGGACACAAACCCCCATAAACAGACTGAGGCAGTCTCAAAGTCAAAAGCGCTCCGGCGCGTAAAATGTCATTGTTGAGACTGAAGCGCTTGCGCATTGAGAACATCCTATAAACAGACCTAACTAGTTGATAGACAAACTAAGACGCCATACATACATACACAACATACAAAAAAATATTAATTACATACGAAGTTGCTGGAACGAAGCAGATAGTAATGAATTTTATATTTGATTAAAAAAGACTTTCAAAGCTAATTGCGATTACTCAAGGCCAACTACGGAAAACACGCATGTCTAAGTGCAACATCTTCAATATTTGTAGCTTAGTGTATTCTTGCGAATTTGGAACATGCCATAACGTACTAATAAAACAGAAAATATACAGTTCCGGTAGTTACTAAGCAACTGTACCCTCAAAAACACAATAGATATATGGCCCAAGTATACAAGCTGTTTATTGCTTTGTTGTGCTTTTATAAGAAGAGACAATTTCCCATATGAAAATATTTTACAGTTTGTTATGAAATCCAGAACCTACCCGACTAGCAAATTTAGGCTCTTTCAAGGAGCAAATCAAGGATCAAACAAAATTGCAGGCTTTGTTTTAAATCAAATACTTCGGATCTCTTTGGTTGTATACCAAACGGTTGCCGCAAAAGCATCAAAGTGAACAGCAGTATGTTCACAACCTCCTTGCTGCAATTTGATCCCTGGGACCTGGCTTTAAAAAGTAAAATGGACTGAGATCCCAGAAGGTTTGCGTTGTACGGTGTTACCCTACATCCAACAATGCCTATGTGCATAAACAGGAAAGTTTTGGTACTGTGGATACAGAGAAGTATATAGACTTTATTTAACAGAAGCCCTGGGCTACACATAACATCAATACATTCATGAATTTGAGACGTTATATACAATAAGGGTTTTATAATCACAAGTGGAATGTGGCACTGTAAAAATTAACACAATACTATAACGGCAAAATAGCATACATACCGTCATAACACGTTTTCCACATATGCACAAAAGGTTTTAATGAATTAACTATTTACTAAGCTTAGGTTGCTTGACCACAGCCAAACCCCACTTCAAAAAAGTAGCACCAATTCTGATTTGTCTTTCTAGATCTTTACCCATAATACGTATATATTCATTTACTGTAATATTAAAATCACTAATAATAATCGTCATCGTCAACATGGGTGGTTTAAATTCAAATATTAGAACATCGTTATATC
>JAUZSU010033791.1:0-10327 GCA_034780255.1 Parotocinclus maculicauda
ATCTTTATAAATGTACTCTGCTTTCATGCCAGCAGACTGTAGTAGATCCCGAGATCCTGAGAATCGTTTTGAATCGATAATCGTTTTTGAATCGGAAAAAAATCGAATCGTGACCCCAAGAATCGATTCTGAATCGAATCGTGAGACTCCCAAAGATTCACAGCCCTAATATAAAAGTTTCCTTCGTTCAAATGCAAAGAAGAGTCTTGATAACATGGGCATGTTCTCCAGTGCTTAAACCCTAAACTACACAGTATGTGAGAAAGCAGACACAGACAGATGCTTTCAGAAAGTTTCATTCAGAGAATGGGGTAATGAAGATTACAGTCACAGATGAACATGTTTGAGTGTTTGAGATCTATGGTATAGACTTTAAAAAGGCTGAAATTGTTTGGTTCCATAGCTTTACTTGTAAAGAGACTAATGTTTTTGTTCCATCACATCTGTTTAAGGTTATTCTTCTATTCTGTTACTCAACTAGTCCACTTAGTCTTTCACTTTTCACTGCTACTTAATGACAAGTTATGTTATGTAAATAACATCCTTACCCCATGCTCTGAACAAAACCACCAGAAACTTCTTTCAGAAGTGCCACTCTGAACTGAATTTAAAAACTAAAAAATGTTTTACTTTAGCATCTGTCGCTTTTGGACATATTATGGGTAACCTCTTTATAGCGCTGGATTAGCCTACCCCTGTTCTCTAGACTCTTCTCTGAAAGTTCGAGCTTTGAACTAAGAGACTTATTGTATGGACTGATTATGAAAAAATATTGATTTTGTAGTGTAAGTTCATATTATGGCTTTTGTTAATATTCTGTTTTTAAAAGGAAAATTCAAATATATTTGTTTTCTTTTAAATAGAATGTGCAACATTATATTTATTTGTAAATAAACAAAAAAACAAGTTATTTTTTACCAAGATTTTATTTCAAAATGAACATGCTTTGGCATTTCATTCTTTAATTCTGTGACATACAGTTACCCATGATAAAACTGGTGAGTGAAAACCTGGCTTTACTTCCAGTAGATTTCTTGCTGCTTTCACAGGAGTCCATAACCTTTCCATCCCCCGCAAAAATCCAAGTCAATTTAGATTTATTTCTAAAGTGTTTTTTATAATGGTGCATTGTCTCAAAGCAGCTTTACAATATTATATTATCTTCTATGGCCAATTCCAAACTGAGCAAGCTTAGGGCGACAGTGGCAAGGAAATTGACTCATGCCCCTTGATGGCACTCGGCACTTCCATTGTGTTGTCTGGATTTGCACAACATGTTTGAAAATTTTGAAACTTTGCTTGAAAAATGTATTTTGCATTGCGATTGTGTCCTGCCAACCCTGCAAAATTGTTTTACATTAAAGAAAATGCTTTTACCCCTTTACATTTATGTCATGTAGCAGACACCCTATCCAGAGTGTCTTACAATTTATACAGTCTTACAATCCAAGCAATTGTTGTTGAAGGGCCTTGCCCAGGGACCCAACTGTGGTAGCTTGGCAGAGGTAGGATTTGAACTCTGGACCGTCTGGTCCATAGTCCAGTACCTTAACCACTAGGCCACCACAGGCCCTTTTAGATTCCAAAACCACACCTAATACCTTTTGATGTAAAATATCCCTGCATCCGATTGGTCAAGCAATCATGTTAGACACACACAGCTGAAACAAATAATTTTTATAATCATATTATACCTTATCTGAAAACAAATTATTTTGCAGGCTGTGATGATTTGAACAAGCATACAGCAGGTTATGGTCAGTGAGCTGCTGGATTTCCAAATGATGCTCTAAAAAGTTGTGGGCTTTAAATGAGTAATCTTGCGATTTGGAATAGGATGGTCTCCATCCCACTTGGGAAGGTCTTATGGCGAGTTTAGACTTCCCAGAGCCAGGGAGCAGACAAACTATAATGTTCACAAAATGGGGAGATATTTCAAAATTAAATATCCCATAATGAAATGGCCCCTAATTTTTGTGAGCAGTCTAGTTAAACACGCTGTATATCTTCTTGTCTTCATGAGTCGTCACTCAGAATTTTCATTATTGAGAAATTATATATTATATTAGAAACCTGTCAGATTAAATTATAAAAAGCTTACTTAAGAACAATTAGACCATGGAACAAGCTCTACCAATAACTTTCAGCTAATGCTTGGGCTGTATATCACGCACATCTAAAGCAGCTATTGTTTATGAATATATTATTACGTAGGAATTTAATGTTTAACAGAACTTGGATTTGACCTAATATATATTGTAAGCTGGTCCTCCTGGGTACAGCTACACAAATAGTCCTCATTGTTGTAGTTGAGGCTGATGCATAGCAACTTTGTATTGTTTTAGTTCCTCCTGTGCTACTTTGGCATATTAGTGTATTTATAGGTTTCTAGCCTGACACCAAACACTTCAGCCTTTCTCACCCTGGCAATCCTGTTCATAAATACTGGGCCAATTTAGACCAACCAACCTAACACACGTCTTTGTGTGGGAGGAACTACAGTACTTGGACACAACTTACATGGACGTGCAAACACAGACATCGTCCATGGTCAGGATCGAACCAGAGGTCCCTAGATCTGAAGCCCTTCATATTAAAAATATATTATAATAACTATAATAACGTAAATTACACATATAACTGTTTATACATTCAATCAATTACATTTTTTATACTGATACAGGCCCAAACAGAAACTTATCTCAGTCATTCTTAAGGAAAATATGTGGATTGCCAGGACCTTATTTCTGTCATTTCAAAAGGTTCAAAGTTTTTACCCATTTTGGTTGTTTTTTTGTTTGTTTGTTTGTTTTTTAACAGAAAATGCCATAATCACAGGAGAAGACATTTATTTTGAAAGCTCAAAACAACGGTATTTGTTTGTAGTCTTTGGACAAATTGTTCAAAATATACAGTTGTATGAAAAAGTTTTGGCCCTCCCTAATAATTTTCATGATTTTCCTTTATAAATCTTTGGTTGTTTAGATCAGCAATTTCAGTTCAATATATAATATAACAGACGAACAGTGTGATATTTGAGAAGTAAAATGAAGTTTATCGGGATTTACAGAAAGTGTGCAATAATTATTTAAACAAAATTAGCAGGTGCATAAATTTGGGCACCCCAACAGAAAAATTACATCAATATTTAGTAGATCCTTCTTTTGCAGAAATAACAGCTTCTAAACATTTTCTATAGCTTCCAATGAAGGTCTGGATTCTGAATCTGCTGATATTAACCGGAATCCATGCGACCCTTAACTTTCCCTTTCATGATTCCCAGTACCTGCACTGGCCACACAGCCCCACAGAATGATGGAACCACCACCAAATTTGACTGTGGGTAGCAAGTGTTGGTCTTGGAATGCTGTGTTCCAAAGTGCGCTAAATAGCTAAACGATGATGTTGTAGGTCTTTGAAGCTGGTTTGTGCTTTGATTAAGACTGTTTTCACCATCCTTTGCTTCTGCTTATCTGAGCTTTTTCTTGGCCTGACACTTCAAGCCTTAACTAGAACTGTGCCTGCGGTCTTCAATTTCCCCACTATGTTCCTCACAGTGAAAACTGACATCTAAAATCTCAGAGATAGCTTTTTGTGTCCTTCCCCCAAACCATGATGTGGAACAATCTTTGTTTTTAGATCATTTGAGAATTGTTTTGAGGCTCCCATGTTGCCACTCTTCAGAGAAGATGCAAAGAGGAGAAAAACCCTTATTGCAATAACCCTTTCAAATAATGGGATTCATCAGTGTATTTAGGTCAGGGGTCAATAAGCTTACCAAACATTTTTTTTCTAATAATTAGTGCTAAAGGTATTCAAATCAATAAAATTACAAGGGTGCTGAATTTTTTGCACCTGCCTAATTTTGTTCAAATAATTATTGCACACTTTCTGTTAATTAATTGTAAAACTTCATTTCACTTCTCAAATATCACTCTGTTCATCTGCTATATGATATATTTAACTGAAATCACTGATCCAAACAACCAATGATTTACAAGGGAAATTCATAAACATTATTAGGGGGTGCCCAAACTTTCATACCACTGTAATAGAACCTACTTACCATGGTGGACACACTCTTGATTTAATATTGTCTTATGGAATTGATATAGAACCTATATTGTACCACAGACTGGACTGATCTCAGATCATTGCCTTATCTTATTTAAATTGAGGCGTAATCCTGCAGTCTTTGAAGGTACTCAGCTGGTTTCTGTCTCTTCATGTAATTCAAGACTGACTCAATTATGTTGATTTGCACATTTGAACATAAATAAATTGACCAATTAAAATATATAGACTATGATAAAATAAACAGAATATAATATTATTAAGATTATAATGAAACAGCGAATATAAAACATTGAATAAAATAACTTTTTATTGATAAAATTTGAATAGAACAGAAACACTGTAGTAGCTTGTGTCCGCAGCAGGAACGTTTTGTTGGCATGGCATGCTTAGTCATCTGAAGGAGGGGAGGGGAATCATTACCAGAAGAAGAGTTCAGAGAGAAAATTGCAAATGTATAAACCCAAATCTGAGATAGTAACACACTGTTCTAGGGCTGCAACTAACGATTATTTTAATAATCGATTAATCTGTCGTTGTTTTTTTTGTTGTTGTTGTTTTTTCTATTAATCGGATATTTAAATAAATAAATATTTTTAAGTAGCAAAAGTGCGAAAGCTATGAAATACGCACACATTGGCACAATACGAAGTGAAAGTGTCTTCATTTATACTTTATCAGAAAATTAAAACTTAATCTTAATCATTAATTACCACAACTGTGTACAAGTTATATTTATTTATAAAGCACATAAACACTGCTTAAGCTAATTACACTTAAATTAAAAGTAACACACACGTACTCCATCACTGCCACTATCCAGTTAACAAGTAAAAAAAGATTTAAGCCAAACCTTCTTTTCTGCGTCGGTCATGTTTCTTTTGTAGAATGTATTACCTTCTTAATGTTAAACTTATTTAGAAATTTCCGTGTTGCTCCGTTCAAGTCGTTCTTTATTTTTTCCAGCGCTGATGAAACGGCGCAGGTGACATAAGCGGATATGTAAAGACGAGTAAGACATAAATCGTGTGACACAACAAATCTATAGTTAAATTTGTTGCCAACACGTTTAATAATCGATTTTTATCGATTGTTGCAACCCTACATTTAGCAGACACCCTTACCCAAAGAGACTTACAACTTATACAGTCTTACAATTCAAGCAATGGTGGGTTAAGGGCCTTGCTTAAGTACCCAATTGTGGCAGCTTGGCAGAGGTGGGATTTGAACCCTGGACCATTAGGTCCACAGTCCAGTACCTTAACTGCTAGGCTACCGCAGTCCCAGTTTTAACACACTTAACTACAAACTGGTCAAACTCTCCTCAGAATGTACTATTATGTGAAGTATGAATTGTCTTAACTGTCCCACACTGATAGCAGTTAGATATAAATTGCTTAATTACTGTACTTTGTGTGATGGTGATTGTGGATTTCTTAGAAGTTGTAACCTGCCTGTTTGGAGTAAAAGCCCAAATCACACATCACATTTGGAATGAAGTGCAACAGAGACTATGAGCAAACCATATTGTGCACCATCTGTATTCGACATTGATGTCAAGACTGAATGGAAATGAATCTCAAAAGTCATGTTACAGAATCTAGCTGAAAGCGTTTCCAGAAAATGCTGTTAACAGCAAGATATGGAGCACTGACTACATGAGGCCAATGATTTAGAAAAAATTGCATAAATATTCAGTGGGAGCCAAAAGTCCAATAGTAAAACTTACATTTACATCTACAGCATTTAGCAGACGCCCTCATCCAGAGCGACTTACAAGTCATAGAGTCTTACTTAATTCAAGCAATGGTGGGTTAAGGGCCTTGCTTAGGGACAAAACTTAGGCAGCTTGGCAGAGATGGGATTTAAACCCTGGACCATTAAGTCCAGTACAACAAATGCTTGTTTCAATCTTTGTTTAAAAGGATTCCCACTGCAGCAAGATAATAACCCAAAACAATTTTGCTACAACTACATGAAAAATAAAGAAGATCAAAAAGTCGCAACTGTCATAGACTTTTCTCCACAGTTACCTAACCTTAACCACTTTCGATTCATATCTAGCAGAAAAGGCCAAACATTTTGAAATGTCATAAGATGCTGTTTGGAATATTGTATAATCATCCGGGGATAACATGGATCAAGTTGGAGTTCATGACAGGTTAAGAGTGCATTAAAGAAAAATTAGGAACATTGTGAATACTTATGTACTCTGAAATGTCATTTTTTAAAAAAAAGATTCAACTTTACTTTGAAATTTATATGCTTGTTTAAATGATTTGTAATAAAAATACAAATGCCACTTTCACACAGATTCCTCTCCCTCAGGCACGAAACTAGAAGACTGTTTAGATTATTTTAGATTGTACAAACTCAAGAAGTACCTATATCTGTTGTTATGCACAAAATAAATTAATGACAAAGTGATGTGATTCATACTGACTCCAGAACTGAGCATATTTCAGTTCTTGAATGTCCTAGAACCCTTTTTGTTCTTGCTATATAACACAGTAACTTGAGAGCAATTACTTATTTTTAATAAAGAGCAACACAATTTTTATCAGAGTACAGTGGGTATGGTATTCAGACCCCTTTAATTTTTTCACTCTGTGTTTCATTGCAGCCATACTTTCCATACGACTGTATCTTATATCGACATACTGTGTCTAAATTATATTGTAGAAGCGGAAATTCATATTGTTCTGTCTTTTAATCATGTTTTCTTGTTTTATTGTTTAGGTCCTGGAGTACTTGACCTTTCAAATCAGGGTCTCCACAAGTTGGATCAAAACTTCTCCTGCCCCCCTGATACCACTACACTTGTCTTAGATCAGAACCAGATCATCAAACTGGAATATCTGGAGAAATATGCAAGACTTGAACAGGTATCTGAATTAAACTTCTTCATGGCACAAACAGCAACTGGCATGGCATCCCAAGGTGTTTTAACAACCTGACACTGTTTCTGTTAGTCCAACTTGCAGACAATTAACATGAGATGACACAAACAAGCTGTTTTGAAAATTTGCACAGTCTGGATTGCCACATGTAGTACAACCCCAGTCCCAATGAAGTTGGGATGTTGTGCAAAACATAAATAAAAACAATATGATTATTTGCAAGTACTTTTTAACCCATATTCAATTGAATACACAACAAAGACAAGACATGTTTAAACGGATAAACATTATTGTTTTTTGCAAATATTCACTTATTTTGAATTTGATGCCTGCAACACGATCCAAAGAAGTTTAGGGGGATGGGATGGGGGCATGTTTACCACCGTTACATCACTTTTCCTTTTAACAACATGTTAAGCGTTTGGGAACTGAGGATACTAATTTTTGAAGCTTTGTCGGTGGAATTCTTTCCCTCTCTTGCTTGATGTACAACTTCAGTTGGTCAACAGTCCGTAGTCTTCGTTGTTGTATTTTGCGCTTTATAATGCGGCACATATTTTTAATGGGAAACTGGTCTGGACTGCAGGAAGGCCAGTCTAGTACCCAAACACTTTTACAGTGTCACCTGAGGGATTGGATTGAATGTTGGTTTTTGGGCATTCTGCTTACTTGCAGAGATTTCTCCTGATTCTCTGAATCTTTTGATGATATTATGGACTGTAGATGATGAAATTCCTAAATTCCTTGCAATTGCATGATGAGAAACATTGTTTTTAAATTGCTGGACTATTTGCTCAAGCATTTGTTTACAAAGTGGTGAACTTCGGCCCATCCTTGCTTGTGAATGACTGAGCCTTTCAGCTTTTCATATGCTCCCTTTATACCCAGTCATGACGCTCACCTGTTTCCAATTAACCTGTTCACCTGTGGAATATTTCAAACAGGTGTTTTTTGAGCATTCCCCAACGTTCCCAGTCTTTTGTTGGGCCGTCCCAACTTTTTCGGAACGTGTTTCAGGCATCAAATTAAAAATGAGTGAATATTTGCAAAAAACAATAATGTTTATCTGTTTTAACATTAAAAATCTTGTCTCTGGTGTGTATTCAATTGAATATGGGTTGAAAAGGATTTGCAAATCATCATATACTGTTTTTATTTATCTTTTACACAACGTCCCAACATCATTGGAATTGGGGTTATAGAAACAAGCCTGTTTAACCTATTTACATTTAAGGTAAGAACACTTAGTAATTAAAAGTGCTGTTTGTTTTCTTTTTGTTATTTTCTTCTGCTTGTTATTTCTTTCACTTTGAGCAGCAACAGATCAACACTAAAAATGCCTTTTGGTCAGTTTGGATGTCACATTCTGACATGATTGAGGAAGGAGTGGCTAATATTACAATAGCAACCTCTACTAGATTTTGTGATGGGTGCCTGTTCCTTCTGTTCTCTAGGGATAGGTGCTAGATCCTTTGGACTAATTTGTTTTCTCATGAACTTTGTTTGTTTTTTCCTCCACTTGAACAGCTGTCTGTTGCCTGTAATCGTCTGGTTCGCATGATGGGCGTGTCAAAGCTAACATGGCTAAAGGTCCTGAACCTCCCTAACAACAGCATTGGTTACATCGAGGGATTGAAAGACCTAGTGCACCTTGAGTGGCTAAACCTGGCAGGAAACAATATAAAGGTAGTAATGCTATCAGTAATGCTATTTAAGGAATATATGTTCTGGTGATGAATATGTTTTTGCCTTGGATGCCATGATATTTTTTTATTCTTTCAGGTCATAGAGCAGCTAAACAACTGTTTGGCTTTGCAACATCTGGATTTGTCTGACAACAACATTTCTCACACAGGGGACCTGGCAATGCTCTCTGCCTTGAAGGTGAGTCCCAATGCAAGTTATTAACAGTATGATTAAACACTATCTTGTTTAAGTGTTAATGCGAAGTAACAAGAATAATGCAATGTGTCATTGTTCTTAGACTCTCCTCCTTCATGGTAACATTATCACTAGCCTGCGCACTGTCCCCGCCCATTTTCCTTCAAACCTTACTGTTCTGTCATTGTCTGAGAATGAGATCAGGGACCTTAATGAGGTAAAACATGTCTTATTAATGATAGTATTTTTTAATAATGTAAATATATTCTGTATTACCAACCCGGCATTCACTGAGCATTTCTCTTCCCCAGGTGTCCTACTTGGCCCCTCTTCACAACCTCGAGCAGCTGTCAATCATGAGCAATCCATGTGTGATGGCTACCCCCACTTTACCTGGGTGTGATCATCGTCCATATGTTGTGAGCTGGTGCCTCCATTTAAAAGTACTTGATGGATATGTGGTCTCACAGAAAGAGGGGTGAGTATTGTTCATATCATAAAATGACTCTCATGATCTGAAAATTTCCATTTCATTTACTGGAATGGAAATTAATATAAATAGACTCTTCACCTAGCTCTCAAACTCTTTGCTTACTACCTTTAATCAGGGCAGCACGGTGGCTGGGTGGGTAGCACCACCGCCTCACAGCAAGAAGGTCCCGGGTTCATTCCCAGGGTGGAGTCTTTTTAAAGTCCTTTTGAGTCTTTTTTATGGAAAACATGTCCGTAATCTGATAATTAACTTATTATTAAGATGCCTAAAATCCTAGTCAGTGCCACACCACTGAGGATAAGGTGTGTAACGACTCTTTTGACTTATAATTCTAAAGGAGAAGAACCTGTAAATTCTCTACAGAGTCCAAATATACTGCTGACACAAATTAGGGGTTACTTCAAAATGAAATAATAAATAATTAAATATCACCTAATTTTTGTGAGCAGTGTATATCAATGTCTAGGGGCACAGCACCTCAAACCTGTGTTGTTACTTGCTAGCATGATGTCTACCAGAGGATATTTCAGAGCCAGTCTAACCAGAAACAAACAACATGGTACTATACTAAGTAGTTTATTAAAGACTTATAAACTTAGATTTGGGTGTTTACGGATGTGTTCGGGTTCACTTGGTCCAATGCAGAAAATTATACATTGTTGAATTTTAGTCCTCGTCTGCTTTATGTTGTCATTCTTCCTCAAACCTCAAACCAAAGCATGTAAACAATGGTCAAATGACATATGGTCAAGTTCAATATCTCATATCACATTTTGGAATGAAAGAATGAAGTATAGTTCTGTATCAAATGATATATATTTAAGCAATAGAACACTCAAGGTCGTGTGTTATCGCGAATAACATCACGGCTGTGATTCGGTCGTAGGCACGAGCCGCTGCTTCGCTAGCGTAGGTCTCCAGTAGCTTTTTAATGAGCTTTCAGACCTGTAATTAATAATGGTATTTTGAGATAATATAT
>JAUZSU010033802.1:0-10327 GCA_034780255.1 Parotocinclus maculicauda
AGAAACATGTTTTGCTCATGTTTAAAATTTTATATGGACGTTCTACTGCACCCACAGAGGGCAGTATGGAATGTATTCCATATATATTCCACTAGAAATATAGTTTACAAATATAGTTGACAAACCAAATGGGCCAACACATTTGTTTTAGATTTCTCTTGTAAATGTAAGATTTAGTGTAGGTGTAGCATTAATTGCAATATTATATTAGTGGAAAAGTCCCCACAATGATCGTGTGTGTGTGTGTGTGTGTGTGTGTGTGTGTGTGTGTGTGTGTGTGTGTGTGATCTCATGACTGATTCAATGCTTTAGCAAAACCTCTGCTTTATCCCAAGTCAAGCACAAGTATTTCTGAAGCTTTGTTTAAAAAGTATGTTCACTCCATGCAAGATTGTTTTACACACGGCATGGTTCCTGGAGTGTGCTGCAGACCGGCCTGCAAAGAAAAAACAGATGTGACCCCTTCTCTCCCTGTTACTGACATCTCTCCTCAGGCCTATATACATTTCCCACTGACTGCTTTTTACAAAGCGACTTGTTACGATGACAGATATATTTTGCAAACATTGGCTTGGCTTGTCAAGTGATTGCTGGGAAAGAAGGGGAGGTTTAAAATTAGCTAGTGTACACCCCATTTGCAGCAACAGTAACATGGGACTTCAGGGCTTTTAATAATTACTTTCAGCAGACGCATCTGAATGTTGACTGATTTATTGCTGCTGCTGGTATAAACAATCGAAGGTTAATTGGCGCAGGCATATTTGCAATAATGCATTACTCACACTGCCCCCTGCTGACTGATAATATGGTGCTTAAGGATTTTCTGCTTTTGAATATACAGTTTACCTCCCATATCTTAAACTTTACCTTGACCTGACTCATCCTATTTAACAGGTGATACCACAGTTGAAATCCCTGTTGTCTTAACGGAGGCCTCAATCATAGCCAGAAGGCAGTAGGGTTCTGACAGTCGTTTACAAAGCCATTGCCCACCGCCCACTTCTGTAACCCCAGAAATTGTGTAATTGGCCTCATAAAGCCTTCAGGAAGAGAAGGGGTGGTGAGAAGATATATGACCTGTTAGTCAGATGTCTGCCCTTTGCCACTGGAGTAATGGAAAGATGAATCCCTGCGAGCTGGGCAGCCATCTTATTGATTGCATGTGACTGTCCAAGTCCAGGGAATTCTTATACAGTTACTTATATGAGTTACCCCCCTCAGCCACTAGAGTGAGTTATGTGTTGAGCTCCTGCTCACTATCATAACCTATACAAAGTAAATGCACACAATTTTAGATTTTTTGTTTTACTACAGAATATTAATATTCTTAAATATAAGATTATTTCAAGTAGTATGTATATGTTGTGACACATTTAAAGGACAAATATGAAATATTAAGCAAGACATACTGCATTTAAGGTATGTACTTGTAATTCTAAAATACAAACTGCCATTCAGTATAAGGATCTACATTGCCATTATTATGCCAAATACAGAAAAGTAATTTATAAAATTGTCAATTAATATCAATTTGTTATATTAAAAATAATGGTTTACAGTGGACAGCAGTGGGACACAAAACCATTAAATAGTTAATTTCACTATCAACTATATATATATATGGTCCTGTAGTCACTGAACCATTTCTTATGGATCTGAACATATGTTTTGCATCACTGGTAGAGGACCCAGTTATAGTTTCTTGGCAGAGGCAGCAAGATTTTCATTTCAAATCTCCTGGTATGTCATGGGGTTCATGATGACATGTATCCTAACAAGATTCCCATGTCCCTTAATAGACCGTTTCAATGTGATAAACAATAACAAAGTTACTGCACATGCCCATTCCTAAAACATTTTAATAGTACTATTTTTAAGCTGAAAGCTATCAAGAAACAAGCTTGTGTTTCTTGAATTATCTTAAAAAGTTACAAAAACAATGATGATTTTTTTTTTTTTTTCAAAATTTGTTTGTCCAACTTGACCTATTACCACACTACTTGTGTTTTTAAAAAAGTCATTTGTAATTCAGTATCTAACCTGTCTGGTTGTTTTAGTTAAGTTCCTATGTTCATAAGTTCAACATTAAGCTAATGTTGGGTTTGTTATTGTACACAGTTTACACTCATTTATCGTATATGTAACAATGTCATGAATTTTGCTCACACAAACCTATAACCATTTCAACATAGAGTAAATTTACAGCTAATAAAAAATCATTTGTAATAATTTGAATGTTTGAAAGGTTTTTTTAAACAGTGTTTTGTTTCACAAACTGAAATAGTTGGACCTAATAATATTGCCTATGCTGAATTTGGAATTGTCTTTTCTAGAATTGTTTTATCAGGTTTATAATGACAGAGCAACTAAATATTTGTAAACATTTTTTAATTTGATATAATATGTATTTAATAATCTTAAAATCTATATTTTTATTTACTAAAACATCACTGTATTTGATCAGCATCACATCGGCTATTTGAGTTGGAGCAAAATTATAACAATATGAGGCAAACAGATTCACACTGGGGCAATTTAGAGTGACTAATTAACTCAACACATGTCTTTGGAATGTGGGAGTACCCGTAGAAAACCCACGCAGATATGGGGAGGCCATGCAAACTCAACACAGGCGGAGTTTAAGGTCTTGCTCAAGCTGGGAATCTTTAGATCTGTGCAGACTTATTGTGCCAATATGCCACCCATTAGAATAGGTACAAATTTCCTTCTGAATGTGCAAGTAAAATGCATCCATATTGTCCTCCATTTGATCTACTTTTTCATCACCAGACTCATGTGTAATGTGTTATGGAGGCTCCTACATTTAATAGCAGACTGTGAGGTAGAGTCTCGTAGATTATTTTAAATTAAAATCAAATGTACAAATGCTACAGTATGTTGTTATTTTTATGTTATAAATGGAAACACTTTATAATCTTAGCAACTGCAAATGTGAGTGTCATATGGCATGAAATACTTTACCCATACTGTGTAAAGTTGGACAATTTTTCTGCTGGTAATCCACTTTACAAAACAATCATTCCCATAGCATTTTAACTGAGCAGTGTAAAATAATGTTTTAGGGATTTGCGTGTAGCGGAGAGAATTTGGACTATTCATGCAGCATCTTGGCATTATAATGGTCTTACACAAAGGTGGACACTATTAGATGAAGGTTATTCTCATGTCTGTGTTTTTTCCTGGAGCCCTGCCTCTTAAGCTTCCTCTGCCACGACTGCCAAGCTGTCGGCGAGTCTCTGCATCATGCATATATGCATAACACGAACTGAAACTTTTATAAGTTTATACCATTAATCTCAGTGCCATTTTTAAAAGCAGGAAATTAAACTTTTATTCATATTTTTCTTTCCCCCTTCCTCTCCCTGACTGCCTACCACAAGGTTTAAAATATTTATCAGTGCTGAGTCTCACATTGTGCAACATTCCATTTCCGCATCTGCTCTTTGACGCAAGCTACTCTGTTGTAACTAGCATACTACACTATAGCCAAATAGTACCACATTATAAATGGCTGTGGTCATCATGAGTTTGAAACTTGATGCTAAGTATGGTATGCTGTGTCAAAGGAGGCCAGGGACTCCTTACATATCATTAGCAAAATAAATACTTCTGCTTTTATAAGCTATCCAGCACATATATCAAGATGTATACATCAAACTAAATACTAAAGCAAAATATACAACACAAATACGTCAAATCTTGGACTATCTAAACCAGCACAGATTTTAATATTACATTTACCATAATATTGATATGTAATACATTTGTATGAGTGTAGATAACATTAATATTCTGTTTTAGCATTGTCTGTATCCGGTCTCTAGAGTGTTTTTCTGCAGACACTGAAAGATTTTAGAAGAGACACAGCGCATCTCAAATTGCAATCAGCTGCACCATGGGTTATTTAAGCATTGGTTGGCGTTAGTATAATATAAAGCCCTTGTTTGTGATGATTTGTGAATGTGTGAGAAGCTTTTAAAAGAAAACAGAGTCTTAATGAGTGCCTACGTCAGAGTAAAGTGGTAGATGGGTTACCAGAAAGTTCAGAAAAAGTTTCCTAATGAGTCTTGAAAGTGCTAAAGTGATTCAGAATCATGGGTAAACAATTGTTAGACACAGTAAAGGAGTTTATATTTTATGCATTGAACAAAATAGCAAGAAAAGTGTTTAACGGCCTTAATGGCATTGAGAGAGAGAGTTCATAAGAGAAAAGAATTTTGGAATTATAAGCAAACCCCTGTTCAGTGAAACTATTATTGAGTTGAGTTTCAGAGGTCTTGTTGGACTTCAGCCTTAGTTTGTTGGTTAAGATTCTGTAATGAGAAACTTTATAACTTTATATTTGGTACATTGTTTGAAGGCAACAGTGTTTGTCCTCCTTCCTGCTATTAATCCCAAGAAAGCATATAGGCTAAAGTAGCAGTCTACACAGTTTAGAAAAATTGATTAAATTATTCAATAGTACATGAATGAATGTTAATATTATAGTTTAAATCATAAATAAGCACACTTTTGTATACGCTCACAAGTAATTTTAGTCATTATTTGTGTTGTATACCAAACTTAGTCTAGGTTGTTTTTATTTACACACACAATGATGTTTGGTTAATTATTGATGAAGTGAAAGTACATATGCATACCCGTATGAACACACAAATGTGTATGGAAGTTTTGTTGTTAAAATTGTGCATACACACAGGCCTACACATTATTTTAAATACCACTGTAACTCTCTGTAAAGGCTAACTCCATTACTAAATAAATACAAATCAAAGTAAAGCATTAAATGCTACATCTGCTTATTTTTTTGGGAGAGGACCAGATACCTAACTTGAAATTCACTGGGTGCAAGCAGAGGTATACCCTGCATAGGGGACCAGTCTGTTGCAAGGTTTCATAAAAAGTATCACCTGACCTTCACTTCAAGCCCCATCTGGAATTTGAACCTAAGCCCTCAGAAACTTCTGTTTCCAGCAGCTGGCTCTTACTATCGACTCACTGGAGCCACTCATTAGTAAATTATTCTAATATAATTAAACAATATGCTGTTATGCTTTTGTTCTAATTTATTAAGGACAATCAGAGGTTAGCTTCTGATAATACACTGCTCACAAAAATAGGGAATATGTTAAAATGGATATGAAGTAATTATTAAACAAGACAATTAAAAAAGCAAAGGAAACGTCAAAGAAAGTTGTTCAATTATGCAAATGAGCAAATGATGCAAACTCAATTATTGTGATTGAGTAGCAAGTGACATATTCATGGTGCTGAACAGAAGCATGTCAAACTGGGCACGAGTGTCACACATTGACTGACTCATCAGAGAAAAGTACAGTTGACCACTCATCACAGGTCCAATGACGATGCTCAGCTCACCAATCAACCCACCTTCTACGTTTTTCAGCAGATGAATAGAATGCATTGTTTTGGTCGAAAGCATGTAGTCCAATAGGATGGAGCTGATTTTGTATGGTCCGGGTGAATATCTGTCTTCCAGTGGCAGCAAAAACTGTCCCCGCAACTCTGCTGCTTTACTGGGCCTACTCCTTCTTGCCAATAAGGTCAACTAGCGGTCATCTCTTGCTGTTGTGGTAGATGTGCGTCCCTGCCCTAGTCTTATTTGAACTGTTCCAGTCTCTTGAAAGTGATTCCACAATCTGCTAATCACGCTTTGGGTTGTTGCCACTGTTGGAAATTGCAGGATGTGCACTTTCAAAATGAGGGAACATTCAGCCTTTTATATAGCACATTTTCCCCAATTAAATAAAAGTTGTTCGTTTGCATTATAGATCAGCTTTCTTTGACTTGTCATTTGCTTTTCTGATGTTCTTGTTCAATCAAAAAAAATCTCAAATGCTTCTTGTTTTTATCACTTCGTATTCATTTTAAAATATCTGCTAATTTTATGAGCAGAATATTTTGCCAGCTGAGGTGACAATTCAAGACTTGTCTTAATTTATAAGTGCAAATCTGCTAACAGAAGGTCCCATATGTTCAGGAGAAACCTACAATGTTCTGACTCTTTTTGTTTCATAAGTCTAACTAAATATTGATCCTATTAGTGTACAAAGGTCCCATCTGCTAGTTTTTGTTTCTTATCTGCTTTCTTTTTTAAGTTTGCATTTCAACAAGTAACGTACAGTATAGCACAAATTATAAATTACAAAATTTATCATTTTTTGTTGTGAATTTGTAACAGTACACCAGTCATTTAGTTTTTATCACCATCTGGTACACATTGAAACATTAAACCTTAAAAATCACCCACCATATGCACTATACTCATGTAAACACAGTTGAACACACACACACACACACACACACACACACACAGATGCCTACTCACTTACACACTAATTGATGCAGATTCCATACAAATAATAATACATCTAGATAAACCTTTTACCACTGCTTTCTCTCTTTCACAATTATTAGATTAGAAGTAAATATTATCTTATATATATATCATTATGACTTAGAGAATAGTATTTAATATTACAATTAGCTAAGTACATTAATTTGTGTTTGTATGTACTTTATGCTGTTTTTAATGTCATTTATGTTTGAGAGCATATATACAATATTACGAATTACCAGAGTGACCACCAACACACTATTCATAAAAATCCCACAAGCAAAGTATTTTTCATCTAAAATCTTATGACATTCTCAATGTAAAGTGCATACTGCTTTGTTTAGACTATTTTGTTACTGAAATATTTCAGATGAACTTAATTGAAATGTGCTGTGACAGCTGACACTTATATATACATATGGACTTAAATTAAATAACTTCAGGAACTACAGGAGACTTGATTAACACTAACAACAGAATAACACTGTAAAACTAAAAGTCATGTAATATATCCTGACCTACATGGAGCTGTAGATAATCAAGAGAGCAAACTTGAATTTATGGGTTTAACTTAATATGCTTTTTAATAATAATTAAAAAAAAAGGTATTATTTTATATTCCATGACTAAACTGAAGGTCGTAAACGTACAATTATAGCTTTATTACTGTAAAATTTACCAACAGCCTTGTGTCCATTTAGACACCCCTGGTAAATCAAATAAAATAATTGCAATATGAAATGATGCAGGAGGCAAAACCTTCATTTAGGATTGATAAAGTTTAACTCAACTCAAAGAAAATAAATATTTAATAATCTCCACTTTTGCTAATAATAGGACACTTCTAGCTTTAAGTGATGATTTACAGTTGCTATAAATGTTAAAATACAAACTATCAGTCTGTACATTTTTTCTTGAAACTTATTTTTTATGAAAAGAAGTCTAACATGCTAATCCGCTACTGGAGATACCAAGGTTCGGGTCCCAGCCATGCATTTTGGGTTGGTTGGGAATCACACCTGACTTTGTCTGATAGCGATGACCTGATGACCTATCCAGGATCTACACTTCTGTGGGATTGGTACCAGACCTCAGACCCCACACACAACGTTGGCCCTAGAAATTACTTAAATATAATATTTCTGATAATTAACAATAAAATAGACAATTAATTTCTGATAAATTGGTTAAAAGTGTTTTGATTATTAATTTTAACTAAATATTTTGTTCAGGTATAATTCGCTTTCACAAACCCCATTTTAAAACTAAAATGTAATTGTTGATTAAAAATTTCCAAAGGGTAAAATACATGCTACCAGGTTATATAGTGCCAAAAGTTTGGGACTCTTTGATAAAATTTCATGTTTTGTTGAATTTTGTGACATTTTGAGAATAAAGAACAACAATCTTTACAAGAACCAGGTTTTTCAAATGTAAACAAATAATTAGCAAGTCAATTAAGTCAGATCTTACAAAAACAAACAAAACTATAGTAATTGATTATCTTGAAAGGTTGCAAAACTATCTTTATGAGTTATATATATTTTTTAATTGTATTAATAATGCATTAAAACTGTGCAGAAATATTGTATATTTAGTGTGCAGTCCTACTTCTTCAACTTTAACAAAATTGTTGCTTCATTTTTACAAACCCACAATCATAGGTTAGACAAGTTTAAATAATGTTTGAATAGTTTTTTTTTTTAATGGGCAAATGTTAGGAGGTATTTTAATTGAAGGAAAATAACCTCTACAGTTTAATTCTGCTAATTTAAAATAATGATTAAGTACAAAGACTGATATGAACTTATATAACTCCAAATATTAACTCCAAGTATATATTACAACGTATGAATTAAATTGTACAGAAATGTGAATGATTTATTTGTTCCATAGCTATTAGAAATGTAGAAAACAAGAAAACTTTGTATCACACTGCATATCAGGAAACATTTTCTTATTCATAAAGCCTATATAATGTGGCTCGTTAATGACTGACTGACTGACTGACTGAATAAATGAATGAATGAATGACTGAGTTTGAAATGTATTTTTATAGCACATACGCGTGAGTAGAGGTGCAGCCCCGCCTCCTCCCGCGCTATGGATGAGAGAGAGAGAGAGAGAGAGAGAGAGTCGCTGAGGGGATACAGCAGTGGAGAACATGTAGTCAGTTTGACTCAGGATCCTGAGTGTGAGAGGAAACCTGAGATAGTGACCGCACTTGACAGGAGGAGCTGCGTGAGAAAGACGCAGTGTGGTAACTTGGCGAGTGATGCGCTGCCGCTGGTGTTGGTGTTTGTGGAGACGGTTCGAGCTTCGAGTCTGCGAGCGTGTGTGAGAACTTTCCCGTGTCACTTTAAGCAGAGGCGGGATGGTTTCTACCTGAGAAACACGTCCTATTGAAACTAAACGGATACACGAGTTTGCTCTCAGCGTGGCGCTTCTACACAAAACATGCGGAGTAAGGTTCCTACGCTGTAAATTCGGCAGGACTGCACAACGGGGCTTTTAAGTTTTCGGCAAACAGGACGTAGAATGGATCTGAAAGGCAGTCGGTCATATGTTAACGGCTCACATACGAGTCCATGCGCGGTGCATTTAACCTTTTTCTTTATTTAACGGATTATATACCGGAGATGGAAGCGCAGCCACGTTGTAGGTGTGAACTTGTGCGGTGTCTGTAAGTTTACTGTAGAACCGAGGCATCTGTTCACATACATTCAAGAGCAAGGCATGTGATAAAACCTTCCTGACTTTATGTACGAACTTCAAATGAGAGCTTCATGACTGTACGTAGGCCTGCATAAGCATCTCACCCACGAACAAAAACCTTCTCATAATAAGCAAACATTTTGTCTTTATTTACTCGGAGTGCAATCATTTGCGCATAATGGACAAAGCCTGCGTTGTGTATCCGATGGAGTTGACACTTTTGATGCTTGCCGTCCTGTTTTGGGTCACAGTTTGGACGGACGACAGCAAGATCATTTCGGACAGATACGCTGTCTACTGGAACAGCACTAACCCCAGGTGAGCAGGGCAGAGCAAGCAACTGTTTAAAAGTGTTTTGCACCGAAGAAAATCCACTAATCGTTGTGCAAATTATTTCACGAGTTTAAAAAGCTATTTTATACACAGTCTAATCATTTTAAACACTTATATCCACCATACCACTTTAAACCTGGATGTTTTACATCCACACAGTTTATAGCTGTTTAAGAATGGTATACCTATAATAAAAAGTTCTATAGTTCTGTAAATGGTGTTAATTGCCAAGTGGTAATTGAACACCTACAGTGTTACAATCTACAGTGTTCAGTGTTCAATCTGTACACATTCAACACTAATTTCTGTTTAACGGTTTAAATTCAATTGTAGGTAAACCTCCCTATAATAGTGTGTACCAATCATTATTTTAATTTAGTTTAACTTAATTTACTTAGGATGGTCCTACTGTGTTTCCACATACTAGAATATAATAGCCTTCACTCTGAAATCACTAGTCACATCCACATGTGAAAAGGCCGTTCTACTTTTCCCCATTAACTGTACCTGCTCTATCATTAATATTAATGTCTACAGAAGTGTAAATTCAAGAACTTTCGATGAAGTTTAACTTATTAGTGTATAACGGTGTAGGACTGCTTAATAGAAGGTCCCATATGTTCTGGGGCTCCTTTTGCTTAATATGACTCAGGCAGGAATATCGAGGGCACTCTGGTGAAAGTCAGAAGTACTTTCTATGGATGAACAGTGCTGTGAAAAAGTCTATAAAGTCTGTATAATCACGTTTAAAGTTTTGTAAGATGAAGACATGAAAGATATGATCTTAACAAGGCAGTAAAGTAAAGTTTTAGGGCACAACATTTTTTATAATTGCACCAGTTTTTTTACATACAATGGGGTGAGATTTATTTATATATATATATATATATATATCTGTAA
>JAUZSU010033813.1:0-10327 GCA_034780255.1 Parotocinclus maculicauda
TTTGGGTTCTTCTTTACCTCTCTCACCAAGGCTCTTCTCCCACAATTGCTCAGTTTGGCTGGACGGCCAGGTCTAGGTAGAGTTCTGGTCATCCTAAACTTCTTCCATTTAAGGTTTATGGAGGCCACTGTGCTCGTAGGAACCTTGAGTGCTGCATTTTTTTGTAACCAGATCTGTGCTTTGCCACAATTGTTGTGCTTTAACTTGTGAGTTAAATATGAGTGTCACAGCAAAGGGTCTGAATACTTATGCCCATGTGATATTTCTGTTTTTCTTTTTTAATACATTTACAAAAATGTTTACATGCCTGTTTTGTTCTGTCAGGATGGGATGCTGAGTGTACATCAATGAAAAATGAAAATAAACTTTTTTGATTATAGCAAATGGCTGCAATAAAACAAAAATTGTGAAAAATTTAAAGGGGTCTGACTCTCTTTACCCACTGTATATGCACAGTATGTGTATGTGACATATATTAATGAATTGGGCTTTAAAATAGGGGAACAAACAAAGCAGTGTGCAATCTGAGTACCTGATGGAGATTACCAGCTGCATTTGGTGTCTTGTGATTAATATAAATAATATCAAGTTGTTAATGTAATAGTGTAATAATGTAATAGTACTTTTAAAGGCAAAGAAAATACTGTTGTGATACCTCAGGCTTTATTAATGTGGGGAGAAAACTTTTATGTTTAGTTCATATGTCAAGGAAGATAAGTTTTGCCAGGGGAGACCAGTTTTATAGGCTTAATACTTATAATAATAATAATAATAATAATAATAATAATGCTTAGATAAAATGGCCTGATGGGGTTTCCTGTTCGCTCACTACATAAATGATTTTTGCTTTATCTTTGACAGGAGTCGTGTTTATTACGGTATCATATTTTCCCCATGGTACAACAAGGCAGTTGTGATGGGTGAAAGCAAACCTCTATTTTGCATCTCCTGGAAAGTGTGATCCATTTGCATGACTCCTCTATTATCTTCCACATGGCTTCCTGCTTAAACAACCTGTTCTCACGCAGTATTCATAGGAATTACATGGAATGTGAGGAATTAAATTTTTAAATATGTGACCCTGAACCCTGTCTCCCAGCCAAATTTTTTCATACATTGTTGATTAGTTTGAATTCTTGAGTAAGTGGTAATGAAGCAGCAGTGACAATCTCAATCACAATTGATGCATGGCCCAGTGTTGGGAACCAGTGCTCTACCATCTGGGACACTGGTTCATATCCCACTTCTGGTGAAGTGAGGTTTGTCTGTCAGTTAGATTTTGAGCCAGTTCCACAAGGTGGACTGTTACTTTCTGAATCTGGTTATATAGTTTAAAAAAACAGAATTGGCCAAGAATATTGCAGTCAGTGCATATTTAGTCACTGCATCTGTACCAATTACCTCATTCTTATGCTTTCTATGCTGAGAAAAGACTCTGTAGGTATGGAAGTCACTATATACAGCAGTCTAAGAACTACAGATGTCCCTAGCTCCAGCGGTATGAAAATATGAGAATAGTGGCACAGTTCTACGAACTATGAAAAAGTTATCAGTGTGCTAACTCTCTATAATATCTACTTTTAGAACTTGACTGAAAATCTGGTGAGATTTTAGAGCATATTTATGCAGAAATATAGAAAAATCGAAAGGATTTATAACTTAGAAGCACCCTTGTAAGTTTATGCAACTACAGTAATCAATTGTAAGGAAGTAGCTGACAAAACATTCAGCTTTAATGTCATGATGCGTGACATCCAACACCATGGCGTCTGGTTTCTGGTAACAGTTATCTATGTAGGTCTGTTGCTGATTATATTTATCAACCTACACCCACATTTGATTTTCCTTCCTGTATATCATACAGGATAACTAAATATTGTTATGTTATCTGATTAACTGCTGTCCAACAACACCAAAACTTTTTACTGCCAAATGTGTATGGACAGTCCATGTAAGTGTTTGAATAAAGCAAATATGATCTCTTGAGCGAAGCTTACAGGAAAGGCAATAGGTACTAGGAACCAGTCCATCATGACCCAGTTTTGAACTGACCAACTGCTTATTGCCAGAAAGAAGTGAGGTTATAAATAGATAAGCACTCCACGAGGAGTTTGTGAAAGCAAAATATTAACTACAAATTGCAACGTGAAGAAGATCTTCACAGCTAGTCAACACACAACGTGTTAATACACTTCTCACAAAAATTAGGGGGTATATAATTAGGGGAGATTTCATTTTAAAGTATCCCCTAACTTTGTGAGCAGTATATTTCCAAAAAATACCATTAAGTGGCTTTATAGTAGAGATGCACCGACTGATTGGCTGGTGACTGCTATTAATGAAAATGGCTTTAAACAGCGATCAGCAGATCAGTCTCATATGCTTATTCACATTTATTCTTGCTCAGCACATGGTGGTGACAGCAGCACAAAAACATCCACACAAACAGCATAGTGGTTTTACTCTCTTTAATTTAGTATTCGGTTCATCTGTGTATGGAGCTGAAATGCAGCTGTGGAGTAACAACTCCAAAAATGTTCAGAACAACAAACTTAACAAGACATTTGAACAGAATTACCATTTTGACAAAGCTATCAACAACAGAGGTTAAAGCTAAAGCTAGCGAGAGCAGGGACAAGCCAACAGCACCTGCTGTCTTTATTGTTTAATAATAAAGTTTCCATTAAAACAAAACCTAAACAGAAATAATATAATTAATTCTTAGAATATTCTTAGAATATTTCCGAAAGAAAATCGGAACCGGCTGATCATGTGTAAAAAAAATAATGGAATGGGGAAAGAAACATACAATCTGAGGATCTCTAGTGATAAGTGTTTGAGTTTCAGAGATGGGGGAAACCATCTCAGCATAAATTTCTGTACTGATTTATTTCCATTTCGGGAATAGTTTATACAATTTATGTTTGACTAGGGTGTTGGAAAATGGAAGTTCTGCCCTATAATCCACACTTTAGCTTTCATCAAATGTCATATTTACCATTTACACTTGGGTTGGCTACCACGTTTACAGTATAGTCCCCTGTATCAGTGTACCCGTTCTTGTTCAGTGTCCAGTTATCTTAACCTCTCTCAGGACTTACAGATCTGAAGTATTAATAATATTTGTTTTGTGTGTGTAGACCAAGGACAACTCGGGGGCCACTGTGCTGCACCTGGCTTTACGCTTTGGCCATCACATGGTCACTGAGTGGTTATTGAAGAGTGAGGAAGGGGATCCTTGCATTGCCATGGACACAGGTGCTCTTCCAGTTCACTACGCTGCTTCTAAGGGTGATTTGTCCATGCTCAGACTGCTTTTAGGACACAGCCCTAGGTAAGAATCATGTAATGCTGTCTATCTTATGTGATATTAGTTTAGTGTCTGTTTTTCTTTCATCTACACACGCACACACACACACACACATGCACACACATGCACAAATATACATACAGACATATATACTGTTGCTAATCTGTTTTGTCTCAGAGGAAACCTGTCCCATAGCAATAACCATGAGACATAGCTCTTGGGATCTTGTTATAGTTAATCAGATGCTTTGTGCACCATTGCACAGACACATCTTTAATGAGGACACGCATGTCTTTGGTCTAATGTATAAATTAACTCACAATATCTATTTATGTCTCCATTCAATCAGTTGCCAGCTTAAGAATACCTTTATACTTTAATGGTGCCAGAATATATTAAAGATAAAGATGCCCCAGTCCTAGAATTTCTAGGATTCTCATATCACAATACACAAAACAAATTTATTCAAATTCTCACTGTCTTAATGTGAGACTGTAACTAAAGAAACATGTAATACAAATAAAAAATATATTATTAAAAAAATAAATGAATGAATTAAAGAAAAACAAGAATGTAATCTTTGGCTTATATGAAATTAATATTACTGTACTGAACATTTATTCCGACGTACCGCAGTGTAGAAAAACCATGACAGATTTATTGCGTGCTAACTTAATTAGACAGATTTCTTTCAGTACTTGTCAGTTGCTCGGTACTTGGCACGTATGTTGAAACTTAAATGAATTGAGCTGTGTGACTTTAATCCGTTACTCACCAAATTACAAGATTACAAGATTTTCTCCACTTACATATGAAATAAGGTTTATGCTTATGTTAATGATTTTAGCCTACTGTAAATTAATGTGTTTTCTATAGTATGGTTGGCTCCACTATGATACAGTATACACTATATTAACCACCTTGCTTTATGATACATTTAAGTTATGATGGATTTGTCTAAACATATCCCCT
Organism: Parotocinclus maculicauda; assembly: GCA_034780255.1. Lineage (NCBI taxonomy): Eukaryota > Metazoa > Chordata > Actinopteri > Siluriformes > Loricariidae > Parotocinclus > Parotocinclus maculicauda. The sequence continues at coordinate 4,283 of JAUZSU010033813.1, forward strand.
TCGTAAATCAGCGACTTTCTGGGGGTCTGGAATAATGGGGTAAATTTGCTAGGTTAACTCTGTTCAGCAGTCGACAAGCCTTCTGCACTTCACACAAAAAGGGATTGAACCCGGGACCTTCATGCTGTGAGGCAGCAATGCGAGTCACTGTGCTGCCCTAATAAAGTTTTCAAATCTTTGTAAATCTCTTTTAATACATACAGGTTGCATACAGGGAGGGAGAGGGTGTCACTGTGTAAAAATGGTATTGGTAAAGAGGTTTCAAAATGACTCTTTCACCTCCCCTGCTTTGGATTTACTTGCTCAAATTTTATTTAAGAACACTTCCTTAATGACTAGTTATAGGCTTGCACATGGGTAGATTTTACGGAAAGCATGGCTGGGATTTGATTAGACAGATTTGAATGAGGTTGAAGCTTCTCATTTATACATGACCACTAACAAGGTTCAACACCTGCCCACTGTTAAAGGTCTTTCTATGAGTGATCCCTTGCTTTATCTAGAGTTCAACAAATGCAGTACTCCTAAAAGTTTCATAAGAAAAAAAAGCTGTGCTCATGCTCAGTAGCACGTTCCCGTTCAGCAGTGTGTGCCTCCGTCACCATGGTCACTGCTGGGCTAATGCGGTAAACAAATACTGTTGAATTGAGGTCTGCCATACTCTGCATCTGCATTGTGCTAATAGGATTTATAAAGAAAGGGGATAATCTTTCTTAATCTGTGTTACCTGATTGAAATATGTCAGGTTGCTGTTGAACACATTACTCTAAATTTTAGGACATTTATTGTGACTCAATTGAGAGTTTTGATATTCGATTCATTTGATGTGATGTCATGTTTTGGCATAGTTTCAGTGGCATAGCATGACTGTTGATATGCTACTACTGATAATACAACAATATTGTTTTTTAAGCTTCATAACATTATTCACAATATTCATAATATTGCATTTTCACAAAACAGGTCTTCATTTGTTTCAGTCTATTAACAGACATCAAACCCTGCCCATAAAATATGAACATATGATTGAGAACAATACCTTTTTACTGTAAAGTATTTATTTTTTTAAGGTATTCTCATAAGAAAAGTGCAAACTGTTATCATGTAACAGAGTGTGTTAATGTTCTTGTGTGACGTGATAAGCAGATGAGATTAATAGGAATTAATCAGATTAATTAAATAGGGATTAATCATTGACCACCCTTACCATTACTGTTCTTGTTATTATAACAGTGCTTCATATAGTATGTAGAACGAATGGAAATGTGCATAAGAGACAGTTGCAGATAATAGGAGACAGTTAGAGAAAATGCTATAACGTCATTAAAACATTACCCTGTTTATATACTGTGTACTGTATATGAACTGTATTAGTGTAGAGATGTGTAGCTTGATCAAGCAGAAACAAGCATGATCAAGTAAACAAAGACTTGCCAAACTGGCACAGAACACAACAACATGAAAACATTGCACCCCTAAATTGCGATTAGTCACTTCACTTTCTTTGCAAATTGACAGGGAGACTGTAATCAGTTGGCAGTTCTTCCAAATGTTCAATAGTGTGGAATGCGTCCATCACTGAGGATATCAGTACCGCTTTGTGAAATGGAGAAAGGGAACAGACACAGATGAAGATAAAGCATTTGGACAATGTGCCAGTGATTTATGAGAGGGTCGAATTGGGCTATTGTCTGCTCATATCCTGTTGTCACAGGCTGTGACCAGCAACTTGTGCCTCTATACAGATAATGCTAATGGCCTATGTATATGACCAGAGGCAAATGGACATAAAATTTTCTGGAGACAAAAAACACATATTGAAAGTGGGTCTTTTGAAATCGGTGTAGATTAAGGGCTTTGTTTGCCACCGCTTGAGTCAAAAGGGGTCGTACCAGACTTAAGAAGACTTAAGGGACAAGTTGCAACAAGAAACATAAATTTGTCAATACATGTGACTGAATTGGTCATTGAAAGCGCACTTTGAAATCCTTATTAAAGTATTAAATCAAACTTAACACTACTATCAAGCCTATCAAGTTAGTAAAGGGACTGAAGTAGCCTAGCGGTTAAGGTACGGGACTCTGGACCTGATGGTCCAGATGGTCCAATTCAGCACCTGGAGGAAATCCACACAGACACAGCGCAAACAGCTGCACCCCTGAGCTGACTCGTCGTACAACTTTCATCGAGGCAAAATACAAGCAGAAGGCTCCGATAGCTAATAGCATGTATTTCAAATAAGAAAAGCCATTAAAAACTGTAGTTGTATGTTATATGGGTTTTTTTTTTTACTTTGCTGTCATTTTGCTTGGCTTGCTAATGCAAGAAAGCTAGCTTAAAGTAGTTAGCATTAAATGTTGGCTGATATAACACAAAGGAAGAAGAAGGGTTGAATGAAGCAAGTTTAGAAGTGCAGTGGAAGAATTATCAGTCACAAAGATATGATCAATAACAATGCATGAAAACAGTTTTTTACTATTCAGTTGTTCACCTTTAGATTATGGTGGTTATATACTTGGTATGGCAAGCCAGTGGTTTAGAAAACGTTTTCTCACAGTTCATTTGTACTATACATTAGCATGTTGAACCATGGCAAACTTTGATCAAACATGCCCTTCTTATATTTTAGCAGGAACTGAATTCATCTGTAATATGAACATGACTATGACATTTTAGAGAGGTATAGAGTACAGAGCATCTGTCCTTTGAACAAAAGGTCATGTGGACTTTGTTGGGTAAAGTACACTCAGTCTGCAAGACTATTCATCATCTAACTGATGCTTGTGTTACTGAGGAGACGAACATTTTCACTTGGGTCTAAATTATTCACATAGCTTGACAGTGAGACAAAATAGGAGTTTCACTGCTCAAGAACTGATTGTTGGGTCTTCATGGACTGAGTACTTTGGGTTGAGCTGCTGTACATATCATCATTGAACCTAAACAAAGCTTATTTGTGTTTTACTGGCTGGTCAGAGTAGATTTGGAATAAGATGAAATTTCTAAACTAATCATTTTAAAAGATGAATCTTGCAAACAGTTGGCAGGGTATTGCATACTTTTGAACAAGTGCTATTGTGTAAAATTAATAGATTTTGTGCTTTTTGTTAGTTTATAAGAGTGTACACGTTAATGAAAACGTGCAGATTTCTCTGCTGGTCTAATTGACCGATGCCACTAGGTTACCATTGTTAATTATTCATATGTCTGACCACTTTCTAATGACAGAGCCCCTGAATAAGCCCTCTTCTTGTATGAAATATTTAGCGTCTCTTTGTTAGTGTTTTAAACCGTTTCGATTTCTTATGTGTTTTGGTTCATATGCCTCATTTATAGATTTATATACCTTTAGGTCAGCTATTATATTAATACTTGATTTTATTATTACTAGTTGTATTTTAATGATTGTGTAGTATCAAAATTAATGACCTGATCTTAGACTTCAGATCCGGTCTTGTAAACCTTTGCATTACTGTCTGTGTCTGTGTATGTGTGGGAGAGAGCACAAGAAAGAGAGTGAGATGTTTAAAAGGTTTCTGACAAAAAAACAGCTCTTTCACCTACTCTTGTCTTCTCAGTTTCAAGCCAGTAGTGCCACTTGCTTAGCCTTGAGTAACACTGAAACCATCCCCAATAATCCTCTTAGTGAATTAATTGCTAACTTGTCAGTCAGGTCCAAATAAAACCACTAGTGATTAAGGGATTTAAGTGGGAAGCACCTGGCATCCTGACATACTGCAGTGAGCGGAATTAAGGACTTGAATTTGAACAATACTATTTTTTACATATACTCTAACCGATCACTTTATTAGGTGCACCTTGTATATTGTCCCTTTTGTCAGTTAAATGTGCCTCATAGATGCATTTTGCAGTTTTACAATAACAGTGTTTGTGTGATGTATGATTCTGAACACTGCAGTGCGACTGGTGTGGTAGAAGTGTGTTTTAGCTGGTACGATTGGATCAGACACAGCAGTGTAAACACTGTTCAGTCACTGTGTATTCTATAAGGGCACATCAACCATATTGCTCCAACTTGTGGATTTAAAGTCAGAAACAGGCGCCCATCTGTTGTTGTACAGTTTGTGTTGGCCATTCTCTGATTCTTCATCAGTACTTTCAGGATGCTGCCTACAGGATGTTGGTGGTTGGACATTTTTGGATGGGGACTGTTATCAGTCCAGCAGTGACACTGAAGCATTTACAAACATGGCAAGCCACCATTGCATATAGAAATTTCATTTGTAGGATTGCGTACCTAATGATGCCCATCTTTTATTTTACAGTGTTGTCAACTGTCAAACCAAGAATGGTGCCACATCTGTGTATCTTGCATGTCAGGAAGGTCATCTAGAGGTTGTCCAGTATCTGGTAAAGGACTGTGGAGCAGATCCAACAATAAGAGCCAATGATGGAATGACAACTCTGCATGCTGCTGCCCAGATGGGACACAATACTGTGATTGTTTGGTTGGTCAGTGGAATTTCCAGTTTGATTATTCACATATACTGTATAGACATATCCCAAAAAGTGTATAAAGCATTTACGTGCATAAAGATTATGCATTGTTATGGTCTCCTGAATTCACCGTCACTTTTCATGCAACATTACATACACTTTAATTGTTACGCCTGCTGATTTTGTTCTGTATGGATAAGAAATTCTATGTAAATCAATCTGAAACGCATTAATCACATACTTTTGTGACATAGATACCACTTTTTGCATCAACTTTAATGCAAACACTTTTTTTTCTGGCAAACCCCAAATATTCCTCTTCCACTAAGCTGCTGCTTGTCTTTAGCAAACTTTGAGGGTCAAGCCCCCAAACTGTTACAGCAACAGTCTTACCATAAGTTTTTGCATTTTAGCGTTTTTAATTACCGGTGCAAAATGTGAACCTTGGTTTGTCCCCTGTGAAACAGTATTAATGATTTAGCTATGATCTTTGCAATGTGACTATTGCGTATGAGGATCATGTGACATTTGTTTTGATGCTGAAAACCAAACTAAACCGGTTTGCTGGTATGCACAGAGCTGTAGTGGATGATAAACAATGGATAAAAAGCTATTTGTTTCAAAACTGTGGGACTTGAATCATCACTGTTCTCTTCTGGATGAGGTCCAAAGAAGCAAAAGTAAAATTTGTTCTTTAAACTTCGGGTACCATCTGACATTAAGTTGAACTCCAGCAATACACTTTACAGCCTAATGAACATGAAAAAGGGGCTGAATATCCAATACTGGGGTAACCCCTTTACATATTGAAAAAAACTTTTACAGCTCCAACCATTTGATCTCCTTTTCTGAAATTCATATGCCTGTCCAGGGTGGCTTGGGTCAGGGAAGTGACACCATTGGACTGAATGTGTTTTGTGGTATTGTATTGTGTATTGTCATAGGCACTTTTCTTCCTGTCACAGCTTAACACAATGCATAAACAATAGTACTCAACTGATATGGGTTTTTTTTAAATGGCAGATGCTAATATTTGGGGAGCAGGGTGACCGAATGCAGATATATAATGCCAGTATCACTTTTACTTTTAGCTGATAAAAATAATAATACCAGGGTTGAATTATTTTTGGACATAGTTTAAAGATATTCTGCAACCTTCAATCACGATATTCTTATTCAATCAACCTGAATTTCATAACATCTGCTGCTTCTGTAGGGTACATCCATTTACCAATTTGAAGAATTTTTACACATTCATGTTTAATGAAATGTACTTGTTCTCAATAGCCCTTACAGAATGTTCGCTCTATATCTGTAGTACATAGAGATTTGGTTATTTAGCAATTTATAGAATTGCTGGAGCCAACTAATCATTGAGGAACCATAAAAAGGCCAGCCCATTATCCCTTGCATTTGTGCAGATGGCTCCTCTCACGGTTCAACACATGGTGACCATTTATGCTTTGGTTTGTGTTGTCTCTCTCTGTGTGCAGATGAACTGTACAGACAATAGTCTGTCTGACCGGGACAATAATGGTGCCACTGCCATGCATTTTTCTGCTAGTCGAGGCCATGCCAAGGTTCTCA
>JAUZSU010033824.1:0-10327 GCA_034780255.1 Parotocinclus maculicauda
ACGTGCACTTTATGTTGTGTAGTTTACTGTTTTATGTAGCACCTTGGTCCTGGAGGAACGTTGTTTCGTTTCACTGTTTACTGTACACCACTGTATATGGTTGAAATGACAATAAAACAACTCGAACTTGAACTTGAACTTTAAACGTTACACTGAGTTCGCTTTAATAAGCTCATTAATTTTATAGAAAAAAAAAAACAACTAAATTAAAGGATGACATGAAGACCTAAACCTAATTTATAAGGTATTATACTGCAGAATTATTAATAATCCCATTTAAACTCCTTCGTTTTTTAATAAAAAGCAGAAAGAACGCAAACTCACCGGTGTTACACCAATTAACGTCTCCCAGAAACCACGCCTTCTGTATTAATTAAAAAGAATAAAATAAACTTTAATCAATTAACGATATAAAAATATAATATAATAATATATAAAATAGATCCCTAAATCTTAAAATGTAATTTAAGGGCAGTTCACAGGATCTATAAATAATAAAATATAATTAAAGGGCAGTTTATAATTTATTTAGACTCCACACTGGCTAACCAGCTAAATAATCTGAACTATTCGACTAGTCATGTTTCCATAGCCAAAGTAAAAATAAACTCCATGCCCTTTTTTAAAGCAGTTTAATGTTCATAAACAATGGCAGAGAATTCGTTTTATTGTTTGAAATAAGAAACACGATGTCTTAATTACAGTCCGCTAATATAATTATTTTTTAACATTAAAGTTTAGTGGGTAGCTTTCATGTGTAAATCCATTTAAGTAGAGCCTTAACTTACTCTTAATAAAAACCTTAATATTTTAGAATAATAGAAGCGAGATGCAGTTCATGTTCTTGGGCGTTAGGGGGAGCTATGTGATCGGATATTCATGAAACTTGTGGCGCTTCATAAGCACCTTTTTACTGTGAAATAAAGTCACAGATTTAATGCCGTTTTAAGGAAGATTTAAAAAGAAATCAGTAATATAATTTGTGTTTCACTAAGACTAAGTGTAGCCTGGCATCTTAAAGGTTTGTCTGAATGATTGGGAGAGTTTAAAAAGCCAATCAGTCAGCAGTCTTCTGCTCATCATTTGGAGTATTAATACTCCTGCATTGGGAAGAATCCGAGTTTGATTTCTTTAATTAAATAGCACAGATTCTCACTGTTGTAAAAAGGGATTTGAAGCTCACGAAGTTATGTTACAATTATTTCTTAACTCGAAGACAAGTTATAAAGTATAATCAAATAGTTAAGCCTACGTCAACCTGTAAAGTTACAAACTAGTCAGAAATACATAAATAAATAAATAAAAACTTTATCTGATGCGTATGTGCCAACTTTTATTGCCATTATAATGTAAGTTATGGTGTCATTACGTCATTCCTACATTATATAGAAGTATGAAAAGATAAGCTTACGTATTTTGTGACTACAACTGAACAAAAATCAAAGGAATCTAATTAGGTTTGCATTCTTCTGTTTATATAACTGTCATGGAATTTGTGAATATGTGCTCGTTCAATTAGATAATTTCATATAATAATAATAATAATAATAATAATAATAATAATAATAATAATATGCAACAGCCATAAGCAAAAGTTTGGGGCACCGTAAGATCGTAATTAAAAGTTAAAAGCATTAAAAGTTGCATATACATGTACACATGTTAGTTTGTTCATACAAAAATATTAAGAACATGTACAGAACATTACATCTGTGGGATGACAAAAAATGACCATTAATTTAGCATAAAAATAGAAACTTACATGAGAGGAAACCCAGAATCCGTTTCAAAACTACTTTTAGCTCCATGTTCCGGTTTTAAATTAAAACTTTCTCCTAATATTCTATACATTAATATTTCTCCGACTCTCAGAGATTATGTATTTAGAGGAAACAAAAACGATTCAAGCAAACTTCAAATTTTCTTACACTGAGCAAATAAAAATAGTATTTCATTCAATTTGGTACCCGTTTTATTTCCAGCAACAAATCAGAGTCAGTACTCCTATCGATCTCAGGGCACGTGCACGCACCGTATGACAATTTAGAGACACAAACTAACCCAAGTCATCTACCTATCTGACTCGGTCATGTATAATAACAACCACACGGAAACCATTCTAATCGATCATCAATCAATCAATCAATCCTGAAAGTCTAAATGGCTGCTCCCAGTTCTGCTCCCAGTTCTGCTCCCAGTTCTGCTCCCAGTTCTGCATAATCTCATCACGGTTTAGTCCAAGATCTAATTAAATAAGTGAGAAAGCAAACCTCCAATCAGGCAAATCAAATACATGATCACATATAACTGATATGGATTATAAGAAGTTATATTCATTGGTTATTTGAGCATATCATGAAAATCGAGTCATTTGATGATACTGGATGGTACCGAATTATTAAATTAATCATGATCTAATAGTTCCTAAAAATATCAAACAATGTTTTTCCTAACTGTATCCAATAAGACTGAAAATGTATACAGAACCTGCAAATTAAGAAAACATTAAAATAGTTTAATACAAGTACAAATTTTAAGTGTTTTTTATAATTTTACAAGCTAAAGTACGCAACTCCAGTGTCTTCATTTTATCACAAAGCAGGGCTTCAATTTAACTTAAGTGGTTTAGAAACAATATGACACAAAAATTACTATTTAGTTTGTACAAATGACAACAAAAAACCTTTATAATGTAAGTATTATTTGGTATGTCTATAATTTGTTTATTTACTGTGTTTTATTTTATACATATATATAAAATTTTGTTAACTGTTGCACATCTAGGAGGTTGGATCTTGAGTCTTGGTCATCACAAGGTTTAAGTCTCATCACAGTTACGGAGTTTTTCCTTACCACTGTAGGCTTGCTCAGATATAACTGTAGGCCTAGATAGTTATAAAGGTGTTTTAATGATAGTTGTAACGCTGTAGAAATAAAATGGACGTGACTTTTCTTTTAAAATAATCTTAAAATCCTTATACTTACGTGAAGGGCATCAATTCTATTCCAGTAGGTGATTTATTCCAGCACATTAATGAGCTATTGATTTGGTGATTTACCTGGACCAAATCCTATTTATTGAGGGGAAAGTACAAATAAAAACTGTGAAATGAAAGCTGTGGTTGAAATATTGATTCCTGAACTTGCTTAAAGAAGAACAAACTTAGTCATGTATTATTATAACCCGATGTTTTTAACTACTGCATCTTTGTCAGCTGTCATTTACAGCTAATAAAAACTCTTGTTATTGTTGCAAATAAATAATTGTATTCGGGATATGTCAGTAATTTATACACAGCACAAAACATGGATAAAACAAGAGAAACAATTTTCCACTGGTGTCTTAATGTCCTGTCTTGCTGCAAAACATCTCTAAGTTCACGAAATGCAGAGCCAGGTTTTTTTCGCTTTCTTGGTCTCCTCTTTAAATTAATTGCTGTAATAGTTTAAAAGCAGGGCTGCGTTTAAGGGGCGGGGTTTTAAACGAACCAATCAGCGGCTCCTCCTTTGTACACAATGACAATCTCGGACCCGAGAGTGCAAATGGCAGAACTATAAATAGATGCGATACTTGTCAGCCACGCAAACACTGCTTCCACTTTGAACCGGACCGATCTTGGAGCACCATGGCTAACGTCGACATACCGAGCCTGAGGGAGCGACACGCAGCACGGAGGACGTTTCCTCTGCTGGCCCGCACAAAGGTCTGCCGTAATCTCTTCGGCGCGGTGGATCACGAAGAGCTCAACTGCGAGATGAAGCGCAAGCTGCAGGAGATCTCGGAGCGCGACCAGAGCCGCTGGAACTTTAACTTCGAGCAGAACCTTCCGCTGCCTGGACATTACGAATGGGAGGAGATAACGAGCAGCTCCGTACCGGCTTTCTATCAGGAGTCGGTGCAGAACGGGACATCACGGACTGCGCCGTCTCTTAGCCAGAAGGAAACGGATTCAGACACGCAGTGTGGATTTAAAAGTGATTCACAGAGCTCTGCTGAATCTCCCAGAGCAGAAGTGAACCAGGAGAACCGAGCAGCGACCCTGAACGCCCGAAAAGCCGGTCTTCTGACTCCGGTGTGCCGCAGGAGGAAAAGAGCTTCTGTCCCGGAGACTTTAAGAAATAACACTCCTCACATCACAGGTAGAGTACGACCTCAGAAACACTATTGGTAGTGTCATTATTATTAGTATTAGTATTATTATTATTATTACACTGTTCACATTTTAGTTTGAAATACCCCGTTATTAAATGTGAGCAGTTTATTAGTAGTAGCTTTCGCAAAGAACATCCAATCAGCACTTGCTTCGGAGGCTGAATCATACAAAAGTTAAAACTTGGTTTTAAGCATTAATAAACGTTAAACAACCCCTTAAGAAACCTTCCTTTCTCTCTCTGGGGTCTTATCCATTGTTTAGAGGAGCACGACTTCACAGGATATGAAGCCATCTCTTCATGACTCATAATAATGATTATGAAACATTGGTGCTATTTGTTCCTAATCTCAGTGTTTTCTTTCCTCCTCAGACTTTTTCCCCAGAAGAAAAAGAAGCATCGACTCCAAACCGACTGAACGCACATCCCAAGCCGGTTCCTCCATCCCTTCTGAAGTAACTCCCCGCAAAAGAATTAGATGGTAGGTGTTGAGCCGTTGCTCATTTAACACTTAAACTGTTCGGGCTGTGAACTCAGAACTGACTGGCGATATACATTTTGAGATATAATTGTTTTTTAGAAGATATTTACTATTAGAAAATGCACTGCTCATAAAAAATGTTTTTCTATACTAATAACCCAATCCTTTGCACTATTTGCAGATTGTTTGCACTGGGAAATGCGGAAGGTCCTGTTTTCTCTGCTGAGCAGAGGAAGGAAGGTCAGGACCAAAACTGAAGCCTGCATTTGATCACTTGGGTCTTTGTAGCAATACTGGCTCTACCAGAACGGACTTTGGTTGCAGTGTTACAACTTGGGTTGCAGTGTGCAATTATTTCGTTTCTTATTTGTTTTAATTATTGTTTTTGTCCTTCCTTGTATTATTATGATGATGATTATTATTATTTTAAAATGGATTTCCTAGAATAGCTACATCGTGTTTGAATAGAGGTTTTTAGTTCTTAGAACTGCTTCGAAACCGCTTTTGAAAGAATATACTACTAACTTATGTCTTATTTATGAGCCACGTTAGTGTCGCTCTCTTTTTTATTTACAGTTGTTTATCTATTTTTATTTACAGCAATATGATTTATTTAAGTTGGTTGGAAAATACACCTGGATGCAAATAATGTTTCTGAGCCTTTTTGATATTTATATATAAATATATCCCAGCTTTTGTACTTTTGAGTGATTGAATGAAGAACAAAAAATAAATTATATTTTGTTTATTTAGTCGCATTGTTGTCTGTCTGGAGCAGGATTAATATCTCAATACGTAAAGGGTGGGGGTTGGAGAGAAAGAAGACTGGACTGAAAGAAATGGCCTTCATGCTTGTTGGATGTGAACATTTGCGAGTAACAACAAAGACAGAGAAGGGGAAGAAAAAAAAGTTTGGGTCTCTCAGCTGTTCCACCCTGGACAGCTGCTCAGTTATAGGGGGATTTAAAGAGCATTTTCTCCCTCTATAATGAAGGAGGAGGCAGGTGCCCTGGGAGAAACGCAACCCCCATCCGCTTTGTCCCAATGTAAGAGCTTCATTTTCAGCGCCCTCTCAGCTAATGAAACACTTACGGAGAGCTGCGGAACAAAACGGGCTCGCTCGCTCGTGCTCGTGACACACACACACACACACACACACACACACACACACACACGCTGACCACCTGCCTCCTACTCTTTACCTACACACAGGCGCAAAGGGACATGGTAAATAACATGCAGCATCATGACAAACAAGGTTAATTAGTGAAGCTGCTTTGTTAGGAAAGAAAAAGAAGGGGAAAAAGTGTCCAGTTTTCCGGGTTAAATTAAAAACGCAAATAAAGGGAAGGTTGGGAACTTGCTATCCAGGAATTACCTTTTGTTTGTTTACGCGAGCTCATATACACCGCTTACAAAATTAGGGGGTATTTAATTGTGTCATTTGTGAGCACTATATTAACTAATTTGAAGGGAATAAAGCTTTTTATTAAATGAAACTGAAGGAACAACAACAATTACAGTAATAAAGATAATAATTAAGCATATTAGGATACAATTCAGTGAGGATACAGGGCGACTGACAAAAAGTATAAATATTAATAATTATATTATAATATGAATATTTATATAAATATATCACTACTCATTTTGACAGTACATTTTATTTTCAACCTCTACAATGCACTGGAAATGCATTTAAGAAACGATTTATAGCTTTCTTAATTACACGCCTACTCAGTGAGAGTCAGGAAGGATAAAATATAGAATATTTTTAATATTTTATATATTACATATTTAATATATTTTTCCTTATCTTTGAGTTATTTTATATTGTTTAGCCACTTTGTTTTCTAAAAAATACAAACATTACTATTTTATTATATATATATATATTTTTTTTTTTATTTTTTTTAATTTTTTTTTATATTGACTATATTATTATATTACTATATAATGATAAGTTTTATATATATATATATAATAGTAATGTTTGTATTTTTTTGAAAACAAAGTGGCTAAACAATATAAACTAACTTAAATTATACTGTTATCATTATTACATATTGGTAACTATAATCAGCCAAATGTCGTTTGGATTAAATGGTAGAAATCGTATCAAAGTCAAAGGCAGATATATTAAAAATACAACAACAGCTTGTCTATATTTATTTCGTTCTATATTTTGTTACTTGAGTATCTTTGAAGAAAGTCGCTCTATTGCGTATCCTGTTGGAAGCGAGACGATCGTGGATATAAACATAACAAAGCTTATACGAGCTGCAATAGGTTGCCTCCAGTGTTGCCTCCAGTTTTTTGTTCTGCAGGACGTTGCAGTGGAGCGCAGTCGGTGGGAGGACTTGGGCGTGTCCCATTTCTCCGACCATCTGGCAGGAAAAAAAGACCGCAGCCGAACAAAAGGAGCGAAAGGCGCGTCAGGCCGAGCGAGTGCCATCGCATTCACCTGCAAATGAGCCAGCGCGCCTTAATGGGAGCCCTGTGCGCCCCCAAATCCTCTGTTTGGATTGGCTTTTCTGCCCCTATCTGCAGTCGTGTGCAAGAAAGCGATGCCCCCCCAGGTCCTGATCGGACCCCGAGAGGGGGGCCGCAATGGGTTTAGCTCTAATCTGTCTTGATCAGTCACTCTTCAGATGACATTATATTTTCAGGAAGGGCTATTGTCTCGAGCTGTGAGTCAGTAACAAAAGTGAAACGATTGGATTGTTAAAGAAAAAAAATCTAAGTAAGCAAAAAATTTGTAGGTCTCACAAAATGAGAGCCTGCATGATCACTTGGGTCAAGTCGATTTTTTTGCACTGGAGCATTGTTTTAAACCAGCGTCACCATTTTTGTTTCTATTCCATGCTATTTTTTACATTACAGGGAGACAGTTGGGAAAAACCCATAATCATTGCAAGGAACCTTGGGAGAACCAAGATAACGTATCATTGAGTAAAGGGTTGAACTGGCACCTCATTATTTGATCTTTTACAATAAAATCATTATGTCCATTGTAAGTATATTCCACTAAAACCGGTGGGATTTCTTGACCAGATGGACAATTTCCTCAGGCTCTTGGGACTCCGGTTTGACTCATAGAAATCCTAACGAGGCATAGCTGCTCATCCCCTAGCAATCTGCTCACACCTCGATGAAGTCATTTCTCAAATCTAAATTCTCGATTCTTTGGTCTGTTTGATTTTAGTAGCCAACATCAGGACGTCTTACGTATAACCAGAGCTGCTCCAGTGTTAAACAAACTGACCTGAAGCGGCCAATCCCACATTTAAACTTGATCATTTTGCCCAGAGAGCAGCACTTTCCCAGAATTGTTCATCCTATTCTAGTTTTAACATCCTGCCAAAGAGTTGCCAACCCTTCACATCATCCATCTTGTCACTGACGCTGCCTTCTTCCGTGTCCCAGTGATTCTCTTTCTCTGTAAATCTTTGAGCCCACAGAAGCAGCAGAGGCACTGGCAAGCTTGTCTCTTCAAGGCTGGATACACCTCTATGGGTTCACTAGCTTGGATTAATGGCATTTGCTCTACAATTTTGCCCCACAGTCTTAGGAAAAAAGTGGCAGCAGTGCGTCCTTTTAAATGTGTGACAAAGGCCCATCATTTATGTCGCGGCATATGGCCCAGACCCCCGCTGGATAGCAGGCCTGCTCTCCATGCTGCCTGTCGCCACTGTTGTCCTCTAGCCACCACTGTTGACACAGTTGTCTTGTCATGGGTTAGCAAACGCCAAACAACAGCCAAATTTGGCTCTACACTTCCCTTTTTGTCCCTCATGCTTCTGTGATCTGTTCTTAACTGTTCAAGCTTGGATCTCAAAATGTTTTTTTTGTTTAAAGAACACTTTTGGTAGCTTTGTATGAGGAAATGCGTTCTTGTAGCAGTACGAGTGATAAATATTCATAAGTCTATTAGATAAAAAAATACAAAAAACAACAACTAATGCTAGCATGATTTTCCTGTCAAATATCGAGACTCAGCAAGAAACAGCTATTAATCGGAAAGAGGAAATAAAAAGCAAGTCATATGCCAAAATGTTTTGATGACAAGGCAGTTGTTAGTTTCATCTTGGCTTGATGTGCCAGATGATCCATTAATCATCAGTTATGATGTTTGTGAAATTTCCATTTCAAAGCCGCTACTTAAATATTTTGTATTTTGTAATGTGAAATATATTGGAGTGTAATAACCCAATTGTAACTCTAGATTAAAATCTAATTGATTAACAACAACAAATAATAATAATACTAACATTACTATTAGCAACATCACAATTATTATTATAATAATAATTTTTATTATTATTAATAATAATAACAACAACAACAACAATAATAGCAACAACAATGAACAAAATAACAATAACAATATCAACAACAACAGTAATATCACATTTCTTTGATTATGTCATATATTACATCTCCTTAAATATTGCTTAACAAATTTATAAATTTAAAATCAATACGTTTTTTCCTAATAAAAAAACAGAAACATTTATAGATTTTATTCATAATTGAGAGTTACTTATCATTAAAGTATTTCATATTTAGCTTTATTATTAAGCTATTTTTCAAAATTAAAACAATTTTTTATTTTAAATTATTAATTCATTTTCATACTCACTTATTGGAGTTGAGGGATGACGTGGCTGAATCAGCAGCACAGGGCACAAGGCGGAACTGTCTCCGCCATCCCCACACAGCGCACCTGTTCAACACACACACGCACACGCACACGCACATGCACTCGCTAACTATAGGAACAAACAACATACAAACTCCACACAGCACAGTCCTGTGAAGAATCGTACCAGGAATCTTTGACCACTTGTGTATATATTTATATTAAAAAAAAAAAAAAAAAAATACATATATATATATACTGGGTATAATTACACTAAACCTGATATACAGGTCAGTTTCAGAGAGTTAAACCCGGCCACTTTGTTGAACATAGCAACATTATCCAATGAATAAAAGAAGCGGAGCAATGGTCGTATTCCTTGCGAGGGTCAGCGAGTGCAATTCGAGCCATCTCTATGGCAATGATCCCCCTCACCCAAAAGAGCAAAGCTATTGCATTGAGGTCAAAGGTCCCGGTGCTGGCCATATGGTCGTGTGCTGCATAAGTCATTGATCTGTCAGGACGCACTAAAGGAATTTGGGCATAGCTGAAAGACCTTAAAGAAAAAGGATTACAACTGTTCCTGAATGCCACAAATGCCTCCACATCAGCTCTTCAGCCAATGAACTGCCAAAACCCGGCAATCAGGAAAAAAAGAGCGGGAAAAAGCACATCAGACATACTGGGACGAGCTGACTGATGGTTTAACCGAAAAACAGAACCCCATAGAAAACGACTACAAACTCCATGGGTTATGGTTAATATTTATTATTGAGAAGAAAGTTGGAGGAGGAGTACAAGATGAAATATTTAAAAAGTCACGATTCAACAGTGCTGCTTCTGGAATAACCAAGCAATGGCTCCTGATATAAACAAAACAGTCTTCTGTCATACAGAGCCACCCCTGGTCTGTTTGCTGTCCCACAGAACCAGCCTTAGACGTGAGGGAACCTGACTTTTAAGGTGGAAGGCCCAACACACACACACGCACACACACACACACACGCACACACACACACACACACACACACACACACACACACACACACACA
>JAUZSU010033835.1:0-10327 GCA_034780255.1 Parotocinclus maculicauda
GGCAAGGCAAGTTTATTTGTATAGCACCATTCATACACGAGGCAATTCAAAGTGCTTCACAGAATTAAAAAATAATAATAATAAAATGAAATTTAAAAAATTAAATTAAAACTAAGTTAAAAGTACAATTATATATATACAAATATTAATAATATTATATAAGTACAAATATATATATATAAATTCTCAACTTATGATAAACGACAAAATCATAAAGAAAGCGGAAAGCGTGTGAATTAACAGAGAGAAGAGAGTAAAGATAATAGTAATAGTAATTCTAGTAGTATACAAGATGATACAGATACATTAACAAAACATAAGATGAGAAGAGCAACAAAGAGGGGAGAGATACAAAAGTGGTATAAGATTATGTTAAAGAACTCCAGCTTATCTACAGCTAAATAAATGTGTGGACTGTACATGAAGTCCTTCTAATTTAAGGTCATTCCTACGTGTTTGAATTTTAAACTTACAGAAATTTCAAAACTTGGTTTTAACCAAGCCTAAAGCAGAATGTAAAATAATGTGGAATGTGAATTACTTACTTATGTCATGGATGAAGAACGCCTTTTGATGCTCTTCTAGGCGGTACTGGTTTCTCACGAGCAAGGTCAGGTTGATGAGGGTTGTCTCTTCAGAGAACGGGCACTGCAGCTCCATACAAGTCATCCCTGTGTTGTCGGAGTCCAGAGTGCAGTTGATGGTACTCATGTTCCTATAGAAGCAGCTTCTTTAGTTAATCAGGCCACAGAGTTATGCCAGAGAATATACTGCAGATTTTCTTACCGGAAAGCATTGAAGAACACCACAGCTCCGTTCCTTATAGGATTCCATTTCCAAGAGCAACGGAATGAGCCACTGTAGTTTCTCGCCAGGCATGTCATGAATTCTAGGCATAGAAAGAACATTTTAAATAATGAGGTTTTTCAAGAGTTTTTCATAAACTTTTAAATTAAATCAACTCCTAGTTACCTTCATTCTGGTTTCTTGTCAGAATGACCTTCTCAAAATCAAGGGGTCGAATTAGCACCAACGTGTGGTTCAGAACTTGTCCTGATGAACTGTGACAGGTGAAGTTCCCCCCGAGCATTGCCTCGATGGTGGCGGTTATGCTGTTACCTTTTTCTGCAATGTCTTGGCCGTCCTTTTGCCAGTGGATCTCAGTATCCTCGAACTGATCACCACAACGCAATGAGACCTGCCAATTCTGTTCCATTGGATTTCCATTTACTTCCAAAGCAATAACTGCAACAGTTGAAACCTGCTATGAGAATATTATAACCTACCTGTTGCTTGAAATGATAAATACGGTGCCTATACAATAGATTAGACCACTTATGACACTGCCATACTGTTCAATGTTAATAGGCTGCTAAAGTACTGTATTAACAGGATTGGTATTGGGATGCCCTTGAGTATCAGAATATTTAATTTCTGTGGCAAATAAATACACACATGAAGGGAAGCCTCCAAATAAGGAACTCATCAGTTTCACCTGACCTATTATTGACCCAAAAGAAATTAAGCACATGAACTAGGAACAATCTAGACGAAACTATTGACCAGGTTAATGTAAGAGTGGCTAATATTGACAGGAAACTCGAGACAGTAACAGGAAGCAATACCAAGTGTTAGGAAAGAAATGATGTCAATTTGTTATCCAGGTATCTTACATTGGATCACAGTGAGTTATTACAGTTGTTGGCAATGAATTTAGTGTGCCATCTTTAGATAGCATATCTATATGAATATATTATCATCAGATCGAAACTTGCATAGAATTGTTAGATAGTCACCATTTGGCTTGATAACTCGAGCTGAACTGCTGTCTCCCCAATGAAGAAGGGTAAGATGGAAAGCCAAGATGAAAATCAAATTCATCTAAATGTGAAAAAGCAAAACAAAATGTGTACAAGATTATAAATGTGGTTATTTAATGTGTTGCTATAATGAGCTACCCTTCATTCCTTTTATAAAATCAATCAAAATGCCTAAGTGCTAAATTGAAATAAGATATAGTCTGTATATCATATCTGATCAGCCTACCTTCTTTTCTGTGTAGTCTTGATGTTTATTTTCAACACTGCCCACAATGAACAACAGACTGGGTTTATAGGCAGGCTTAATTTATAGGCAGGTGAGACAGAATCAGAAATTCCCAGCTCAGGAGGAACTGTTACCGCAACAACAAATGTCTGTGATGACAATACAGAAGTATGGAAATTTACATGTATGAATTAGTGCTTCCATGGTAGAGATTAGTCTTTGTGGTTGATTACCTTTATGTCACACCGAATAGTTTAGAGAAATCTAACCTCTGAGGTGAATACATAAATGAGACACTGCCATTCATAAATCGGACAATGAGAAGCATGTAACATACAAACAACAACAAAAAAAATAGCTATGTGTCTGAAATTCACTCACCGTCCACTTTATTAGGTACACTCTGTTTCTACATTCATTGTTTATTTTATTAGTTCCATGTACCATATAGATGCACATTGTAGTTCTACAATTACAAACTGTTGTTTATCTGTTGCTCTAAATTCTGTGTTAGTCAGATACTACACTGCTTACAAAAATTGGGGGATATTTCATTATGGGATATTTCATTTTGAGGTATTGTTGTGAGCAGTATATTTGGGTGTTAATGTGTGTTGTGCTGGCGTAAGTGGATCAAACTCAGTGCTGCTTTTTTACACACACCTCAGTGTCACTGTTAGACTGAAAATAGTCCACTAACATCCTGTAGGCAGCTTCATATGAACACTGATGCACAGTGAGTGCAGCGTACAGAGTTTTTTGTTTATGATCCGGTCATGCCAGCAAAGCACACATTAACAAAGTATGTAGAGAAACAGTCTGTAATTATAGAATGACAGAGAGCATCACTATGTTAAATGGAGATGATAAAATGGACAATATGTGTAGACACAAAGAGGTGTAAGAAATAAAATGGCCAGTGAATGTACAATTTTACGATAATAATTGAGGAAATATGTGTTTTTGACCTCACAAACAATTATCTTTTTGAATTCTTACATAATTGCTGTTCATTTAGTTTCTTATAGATGAAACGAACAATGTCAATATACACCACATATCCAATAATGGTGTAGACAGCCCTACTAACCCAGGAACATTCTGGTGCATAATGTTAAGAACACCATCACTGGCACATGAATATGCAATTCTGAATAAAGACTGAACATTCAAGTCAGGGTTGCCAGTCTAAATGTGTAGTGCCCAACTCTACAAGTTGGTGGAATTGGAGTTGGCTGTTTTTGTTTTGGGCAGCATGGAAGTTTGGTGGGTAGCACCTCTTCCTCACAGCAAGAAGGTCCCAGTTCAGTCCCAGGGTGTAGCAGCCTGGGTCCTTACTGTGTGGAGTGTGCATGCGTGGATTTACTCCGGGTACGGTTTCCTCCCACAGTCCAAAGACATGAGTGTTAGGTTAAGTGGTGTCTCTAAAATTGGCCTTGTGTGACTGTGTGTGCCCTATGATGGATTGGTGCCTTGTCTGGGGTTGTTCCTGCCCTTGGGCCCAGAGTTGCTGGGTGGGCACTGGCTGGCCCGCGGCCCTGTGTGAATTAAGATAATGAATGGATGTTTTTGTTTCTCTTGAATTGTGTGTTTACAGTGATTTTCATTTTTAATAATCATTTTACTATGTCAATAAAGAAGTAAAGTCCTCAAATAAAGGGTTTAAAGTAAATTATAAAATAAAGTATGTCTTTAAAGAACTTGTCCTCAACCACACCGAAAGCCACTGGGAAGGAACTGTGCAGCTGTGGAACTACGGAACTCCTCAAAACTGAGTCAGTTTCGTACTACCCAGCATAACAAAGGAAATCATGTTCCAAAGTCTATTAGTAAGCATTCACAAATGAGTGAAGCAACAAAGAGGATCAAACAAGCACCAGCTTGATTTGGAGCGCTCAGTTGTCCACATGCTTTTGTTCAGCTGTGGCAGTATAAATTTCCAGATGGGATTTTTTCCCATTGTTACATCAGCTGAACATGGGATAACCTGAAAGCTTCAAAACCGTATCAATGGTATACTGCAAGCTAAATGAGGAAGTCAGCTGTTAATTACACGAGATTAAACCACGTGCACCTACACAAGTGACGCAAGAGGGAAAAGTCATGGGGAAGTCGAGAGATTCCTCATTATTGAATCCTGCTGAGTAAGAATTAGCGAGTATTAGGGGAAATAGTAAAAGTAATGAGTTGATAAGGCAGGAAACCATCAGTTCATGATCTGAGTAAACGGGGTCTGAATGAACGTAACACGCTAACTGAGGGTATTCACACTCAAAAACCACAGCCCAGCGCTGTTGTAAAAAGCCTTGACTGTTTTTCCCCGGTATGTATATTGTACTGGGTAACGTATACTCAACACAAAAATGTTGAGGTTTTCACATTTCTAAACCATAAAAATAAATAGTTCATAACTAACTCAGTAATTATGTAATATGAATAATAGAATGTATAATAAGGTGGTGTAGGGTTGCAAATACGGCACTGTACAAAAGTCTTAGGCCACCATTAGATTCGATATTCCATTGTTTGATTTTATCTAATATAAGTATTCATCCATCTCTTGATTAAAATACAACCAGAAAATGTAGAAAAATCTCTTGCTAAGGGACTACTCTGACCTACAGTATATCACAAAAGTAAGTACACCCCTCGCATTTTTGTAACTATTTTTTAATACCTTCTCATGGGGCAACACTTAAGATGTGGCACTTTGATACAATGCAAAGCAGTCAGCCTACAGCTTGTATAACAGTAGAAATGTGCTGTTCGCTTAAAATAGCTGAATTCAAGGCCTTAATGTCTAAACCACTGGCAACAAAAGTGAGTACATAAGGATGTTTGCTTAATGATTTAGGTGTATGCAGTATTAAAAATGAAAACATAAAAAAAATAAAAAATAAAAACAGTTTCTATAGATTACAGTGGCAAGTATTGAGTTTGACCTGAACCTGATTGGAATGAAGATCAGTAGACAAGAATATTGTACAGTGACAAATCTAACTTTTTGGGTCCAGTTGTTGAATGTGAGTGTAAATGAACGAGTTAGTGTGTGATGCCCCTACGATAAACCCTCTCCAGGCTGTATTTCCACCTTTCTAGGTCGTCTTTGAACTCAGTGCAAAATAAAGCATGAATTCACCTTTTGGATATATAAATATTAAATGAGTGCTTGCGGCTCGTTTGAGGTAACAAAGCTGCATAACCCATCCAGAGAGAAGGCTTTGGACAGAGGTGCTTCCCATTTTTAGGTTTTTAAAAACCAAAAAGAGTCTCAGCACTTTGCTCCACACCTTATGATTACACTGTGAAGTCACCAAAAACATACAATAAACCTCTCTTATTCAAGAGTTTTGGAGTTCCTTATGTCCTGTTACTTCCTGTACTGAGAATGCCATGCTCTTCTCATGTATGCATGGGTTTTCCAGATTTATTATTATCATTTTTTAAAACATTCCAATAGGTAGACTGACTACACTAAATTTCCTCTAGGTGTAAGAAAGTATAAATTAGATTTTGTGGCAGCAGTGGTTCAGTTGTTAATGTCTTGAACTACTAATCAGTTTGATTCCTTGATTCTTCCAAACTGCCATTGCTGGGCCTTTGAAACCCTTATCCAGCCATGTTTCTTTCATATCCACACCACCCTACCTTCACCTTGCAAGCCCTGCCAGCAGGAACTGCTTGCTCATTGCCATATAATGTGTTACGAGCTACAACCCAAATCAGAAGAAAGTTTGGACAATATGGAAAATGCCAATTAAAAATGCAGAGGCTTTACATTTACTTTGACTGATAGACAATATAAACCCAAAGTCATTCATGGTCAGCTTAACATACTGGGCTGAGTCTTTAAGGAACAAACATAGGCAGAGGATCTCCAGTTTGTACACAGCAGCCAGGGCTTAAAATCAAACCCTAGGTTTGATTAAATACACGTAAATGTTCTAAGTAATAAAATAAAGCAAGTAATAAAATGCATGTCAGGTATTTAATCCAGTTATTAACTCAGTCCTCCCAAGTCCCTACAAGTTGGCTACATGTTCCTCCTGGTAGTGCTGATGTCCCACAAAGTTCTGATTTTGATCCTGAGCTGTGATTCATTTTGGTGTGGAGTTTGACATGTTGTCCCAGTCTCCATGTTTACTTCCCTCCTATTTCCTCCTTCTTCCCAAAAAATCCCCATAGTTACATTACCTAATCACAAACTCACTCAGCCAATTGGCTAATAAGTAAGCATGTGATACCTCACTGTGGTTACAGCACATGGCCGAAAATAAAGTATATTTAAAATGTTAGTCATTATTCCTGCTCAAAAGCGCATGACCGATTTGATGCTTAAGTTACGTTTCCAAAATTATACATTGGTCCCCTCATAGCAAAACTGCAGGCCTAAAGGGAATGAGGACTAATTTTGGAAACTCTGGCATAGCATCAGCTAAATTCCCTCTGCCTGTGCCAAACTGGGCAATGCTGCGAGACACAATCAGACTTTTCAGCATATTATAAAAAGCAAGTAGCTGAATCACTAATTGTGAATAATGAATCACAATAATGCACCTTGGCTCTATTTTTACACATTATATCTTCTTGATGCACTTCAATGCAATAGATTAATTTGTCATACCCATTTTCTTCTGAAGGGAGTAAGGAGTCCCTGACTCAAGAGAAAACCATAAACTAAGGAACTCCTAAAAGCTATACTGCTCACAAAAATTAGGGGATACTTCAAAATCAAATATTCCATTAAAAAATCCCTTAATTTTTGTGAGCAGGATAGATGGAAAAAAAAAATTACACACTCACAAGTCACGGTGTTAGGTACACTTCTTCAACTGTTTGTTAATGCAGTTATGTAATCATCCAATCACAGAGCAGCTACTCACTGCATTTAGATATGGTCAAAATTACCTCCTGAAGTTCAAACTGTGTATAAGAACAGGGAAGAAAGGTGATTTAAGTGACTTTGAATGTGAAATGGTTGTTGGTGCTAGACAGGCTGGTCTGAGTTATTATACTGAACTACTGGGATTTTCACATACAAACACAGAGAATGGCACAAAAAAGAGAACATGTCCAGTGAGTGGCAAATAATCACACATTAATCTAATTGTGACTTTTGCACAGTACTTTACACTGAGTTTAGCCTGAATCTTACAGGTAACTACTGTTTAAGAGTGGGCACTATTTGGATGTCCCAAAATGAACAGTCATGGTTCTGCAAAACCAACAATAAAAATAGCTGGGTTTCTTGTTGTTTCTAATCATGTAGAACACTGGTAATTATATACTATACTATGCGCAGTATACAAAAGAAACAGGGTTTTGCCTGTAACAAAATCTATGTGAACTGTTTTAAAAGGTTAACTGAAGTCGTTTTGAACAAGAAGGCAACTTTGTGGCAGCACTTGACTACTGATTAAGAGGTCTAAAGTCGCAGCACTGCCAAGCTGGCACTGGGCAAAGTCCACAAGTACTTCAAGGATATCAGATGGTGGAGTATTAATGTACAGTACTGTACAAAAGTCCTAGGACGTGTTGTTTTTGCATGGGTGAAATGACCATATATAACACGTTGTTGGCAATTGGACCCAAAAGTCTTTCCCAATGATCTACATCTTTGTGAGCTTCAGTATATCTTAGCCTTTTCACCATTCTAAAAAAGTAATTTTTGCACAGTCCTGTAAGTAAAACACAAGAATCTTTAACCATCCTAGTGAGCACTGGCCCAGTAAACAAGGCTCTGAACTACTAATTGAGACTGTGGTAGCCTAGCGGTTAAGGTAATGCAAATCCCACCTCTGCCACGTTTCCACAGTTGGGCCCTTGAGCAAGACCTTTAACCCACAATTGCTTGGATGGTAAGACTGTATAAGTTGTAAGTCGTTCTGGATAAGGGGTGCGTCTAAATGCTGTAAATGTAATTTAAATTGCTGCCATTCTTAAACAAAGTGTTTGACCTTCAGTTGCTTTGCTCAAATGTAAGTCATTATAAAATAGGTCATTTTCTAGACATCATGTGTTCTTATTTTACATAACTTGATTTGGGTCAATTCCCACTGACATTTGTATCCCTAAAATACTATAAGTAGACATTCTCAGTTCCGTTCTGAAAATCAGGTGGCTCCAGCCACAGTAACCGGAAGTTTCAACCAATGGAGCTCCTTGTTCTTAATAAATTACACTGCAAAAGAGTTGTGGTCAGGGACATCCGAATACTGTATAGTTTCCAGCTAAGGAGAACACACAGGAAAACTAATTTTGCTATTTTCAGTCAAATTAAACTAAGAAACGGAGGAGCCAAGTTGATGGAGTACAAAGTTCATCATATTTTAATTAAAAACACATTCTGAATCATTATCATTAAAATAGGCCAGCATTTTTTATTTCAACGCAATAGAGGCCATTTAAAAACATAGAAAGTGTGAATTGTGTGAATATTCGGCATGAGGAACTACATTCAGAGGAGAAAAGAGAGCCACGTGCTTGGTTTCGTCTGCCTTCGTAGAACCTAAGTTGGTGCAGACACCGCAGATTTGCCCCTAAACTCAAGCAGATCCTCGATAAGAATCAGGCAGAACATGGTGTCATGAAAATTTTGCATATCTAAATGAACTCTTCATGGTATATGGGAACATTTTTTAAAAGCTTACTATATAGCTACGTTTGAACAACACTGGAGCTAAAGGTGCAATATTTACGTTCATTTGACATATACATGTATACATGTATGTGCTTTGGAATGCAAAGATTCCTTTCACGGCTCCGATGCAAGGAAAGATCCTTTCTCTAAGAAATGTTTTGAACAACACACATTCTAATAAAATATTATTGGTTTTCAAGTAATTATATCAACTATCAATACAATCAAATACAAGAGCATATCAGTGACACTGAATGAACATCCTTTATGATCATCTTCGTTCTGATTGTCAATATGTCATTATATGTACTGTTGTGGTAGTCTCCATGTCATCCTAGGAACACCTGTAAATAGTGGGGTTTACTGCAGGAGGACACACTGCAGCCTGGAAGTTATGAACTACTTGCTAATTGCGTACATACATATACCGGTATTTCCTGGTGTTATTGTCTTCAGTTGTAATGTTGATGCTATTTGTGTTTGGAGATATTTGATGTCCACAGCTTACATATTGACATATTGCATGTTCCATCCAATGATATACATAGCATCCTTACAAATGTTGTGAATCATGCATCGTTACTAAAAGCAGTAGAGTTATTATTATGTACTAGTATGTGGTACTTCAACATCTTTAAAACAAGCTCAGATACAATAATAGTTGCCATCCGGTGTTCTACAACATCTGGATGTCTAGCAACATTGTCTATATAACGAGCACTATTCATTCCTAGATCATACTACAACTGTTCCCATAAGTAATAGAAAGTTACAAGCAAAATAAAGGCATCAATGTCATCACATACTGAATTGATGGTTGATGCTCCATTGTTAGCAAGCTATACCATTATATAATTGATCACATCTGCTTCATGTATAACAACTTGCTGTGATAGTTAACCATGTGCATGTTCTTTGCCGTGTTGGTATACTATGCCAATTGTCTGTATCTTCTGGCACAAATATAGTCACTTACTATTGAGCTAGACGCTGTCTGTATTCAGCTATACTACAATACAGTATTCATAACTCTGATTATATGAGCGTTATTCTTCATACCAATACTTTGAATAGTAACGATCAAATGCTAATGTATGGGCATTGCTGTATCTATAGAATGTTATGCATCACATTACTTAGTAAAGTTAATACTGGCAACCTGATTATGATACCACGCAGGCATTACCCGTTCAATTAGCATATCTGACGGATTGCATTACACAAATCGGGTTTATACTTTATACCACTGATCAGATTGCATTTGTCAGACCACCAGAACATATTTAATGCAGTCAGACATAGACATTATATATTACACACGCACACAATGCATTTTTGTAAAAGTGTATTGATACTTGGCACATATGATTCTTACTTAGGTAGCATTAGTATACTAGTATGACATTACATTGTAGGTTGAATAACTTTCAAGGATCATTTCAGTTTCAATTTATTGTAATTATTCATGTCCTGTTGTGCTACTAGTGCTCTACATTGTCAGCAATAACTTTGCTTGATACAGTCAACAATATTATGTAGGTACCGCTACCATTACCACCATCATGCATGCATACACACGCACACGCACACACACACACACACACACACACACACACACCCACGCCCGCGCGCACGCACGCA
>JAUZSU010033846.1:0-10327 GCA_034780255.1 Parotocinclus maculicauda
CTCCACATCATTGCATTCAGTTTTTATTCACAATTTGTTTAGTGTCCCAACTTTTTTGGAATCCGCTTTGTACATATATCCTAAAACATAATTATTTAGTTAATTTTCAAAAATAGAAAAAAAGAAGATATATGACCCAGTTAACACTAGGGTTCCTGACATTTCGAGATCCTGAGGACAGTAATCCTCCCAATTCATTTGGCCATTAGGTATTTCTCAGCAATTCTTTGTCATGTAAATTAGTGCATTTACCATGTGCTCTGCAACAAGACAGGGTGTGTGTGTGGGACAAAGATCGCGAGCAAGATGTGAAAATTGACATGAAATTATGTTTTAGTAGTAAATTTGTTTATTTTAAAAATATATACAAATAAAACCACATTCATTGTGTATGACAATACCACATAAGTTGCATTATCTCTGTAGGGCAATCAGAATTATTTGTTATCACATAATAATACAATAATGCAATGGGCTACCAGAAATAGCATTTTAGCATGAAATTAAAATGCATTATTCATCTTCATATGTTGTGTGTTGTAAGTGCAAGTGTAATTACAACTGCCTTTTCATTAGCTATAGATTATAGCATACCTACACAACACAAACATGATTAATCTAATACTTTTTTAATAAAATAACAAAAAGTTGCCATGCAGTGAAAAAGATTACGCTCCTATTTTCCAAACGGCAAAGTTCACAAGCACATAGACATAAAATGAAATGAAACTGTGCACATATATAAGGAATGTTCAAGTTATCGAGTATAATCACAAGTATTTTATTACTTTTTGATGTGTAATACAATTTTTTTTAGTTTGCACCTTGTAACTGAATTATTCATTTTCATCTGCCAAAGGAAACCTGGTAATCTCTTAGGATTATTTGTTGTTCAAAGCTTGAGATGGTTTCTGAATTGATACGTGACCTGCCTGAATAATACACGCCCAAGCATTCTCCACTGTGTCTTATGAGAGCATTAGAAAGTCAGTGCAGGATTAACTGTGCAGAAGAACAGTAGAGCACTGCAAAACAGATGCATCTCACTCCGTCTCTCTCTGTCTCTCTGTTCTCTCTTGTTCAGTGGAAATCAGTGGTGGAAAAGCTTTCTACTCATCAATGTCAATCTGGCTTTAGTGCCCATGCAACGGAAAATCAGTAAACCTTTGACCCCAAGAGGGCGGGTCTAATTTAAATATGTGGATCAGGCATGTTTTTTATCAAATCATCATAAAAGCTAGTAATTGAGCATTCCGACCTAAGATATGTACAAGAATTATTTTATAATTAGGGTTGGGTACCATTTGCATTTCATTCATTTCAATTCTGCTTATTGATTCAGGTTTGTATTGATTTGTATCCAATATGGTGAACAAATGTGACAAATGTTTAGGTATAAATAATATATTTTCAAAAATATATTTCAGCTTTAAAAGTCACCATTTTTATGTTAAGGAACCTAGGAACACAAACCACTTTGTGTTGCTACTGGTGATAAGCACTTTCTGTCACGCCTGATGACTGCGCAGGCGTGTCTTGATTGTGCACACCTGTCCCGGATCAGCGAGGACTATTTATAAGTATCTATCTTTGTTACACCTTATGATTTGGACTTTGTTTTGTTTTCGACACAGGTGAGGTAGGATCTTTTATTGTAATTTTCAGCCTTTTGATCCTGCCCGCCTGTTGTCTCGTTATGTTTTAAGTTCTGTTTTAAGTTCCGTTTATTCAGTTTCAATAAACCTGGTTGTCCCGCACGTCGCGTTTGCCTCCGACTCCTTCACCATTCGTGACAGAAAGCTTCGCCGCTAAGGAGGCAGCCGTGCGGAGCCGGATCTGGCCTTGACCCGGGGGTTCTTGAGGAGCGATCTGCCGTTTTGCGGGGGGCTGAGCACGGACCGTTACCCCGCGGATAAGCCACGCGACGGTCGGGGTTGCCGCGTTTCCTCCCGAGCTCGTGCCTTTGATCTGGGGGGATCTCCCTGCTTGAACTCCCGCCAACCCATGCGGGATAGGATAGCGCGGACTCGGTGTGGCTTGTTCTGGCTGGGAGGGGCTTCCCATCCCCTCGTCCTCGCACCGGGAATTCCTGCTTGCTGCCGTATGGTTCTGCTGCCTCCGAGATTTGCCGGTTCCGGATTGATGGACCCCACCTGCCACGCGAATGACATAACCACCCTGGATCGCTGTTGGCAAAACGTCATGGGACTCTCCAGACCGTCGCCACATTCAGGGGCGCCCCCCCTTTCAGGGTAGGCAGGGTGGTGTGCCTTCGGGCCCCTGCCTTCATGCCTTCGGTTTTCTATGTCATTGATTTAGTACAGTAAGCCATATTAAGCTTTATTCACATCACACTTTCCCATCTATCACAGCATTTAGAATAGGAGACTTCAGTCAGTCCAGCACGATACACTACTGAAACTCATCAAGCTGCATTAGATGTTTTGCCATGTTGTAGGTACAACCTCCTTTACAACAGACCAGCTTTTCACACACATTGCATTTAGTGTTTTCTCATGAGCTAAACATTTTTAGTAGGAACTGATCAATTCAAATTCTATTTTATTTATGGGTATCCAATTCTTGGAATTACAGAACCAGCATCAGAATTGGAACACAGTTTCGATACTCAACCCTAGTCATAATCTATTAATCTTAAGGCAATAACTGAGAGAGCAATAAGGTGCATATACTGTATATATATACAAAATTATCATATATAAGGTGCGTACTATTAGAACGTGGCTGTCCCAAAGCCGTATTTCTTTAATAAAGTTGTTTTTTTTTAATTAAATTATAAATAATGACACTGACTCTATAAAATGTTGTTCCATGTGTTCATATACTGAAACAGCGGAACTTATAGTCAAACCCCTGCATGAGCATGTTTTGATTAATGTGTTTCCATCTGTTCAACGCAGAGTTTAAGTTCCAGCAGAATTGCAGTCTCAACCATTAGCAGTCAAAGCCCAATTTGCTGACTCAGGTGCAACTACTAAATTACGCTTTGGCTTAATTAGTAAGGCTATGGTGCAGCTCCCTGAAGTCCCAACAAATTAATGTTTTGCTTCGCCTTATGTACTTCTCATGGAAAGAAAATGTCTCACTGCTTAAGTTTTTGAGTATTTCATTTCAATGCAAAACTAAACATTAATTGTTCTGATAGACTTAGATTTTAGATGTGCTTGAGCAAAACCCTTAACCCACAACTGTACTGTAAGACTGCATTAACTTTAAGCAGCTCTGGATAAGGGTGCCTGCTAAATGACTAAATACAGCAAGCAGTAGTGTGATTCTTTGTAATAAAAATGAATGTCTCAGTATAAAAATTATGTTATTCTAAGGTCATCAGTTCCTAAAAACCATAGATCTTAGGCCTAAACACCTAGAAGCCCCTGAGAGTTACACTAAATATTATTAGATATGATTGAAAAAATAGTCAAACAAATACATGAATCTTTCCAATGCAGGACAGCAAGGTGGTTCAGTGGTTAGCATTGTCACTTCACAGCTCCAGCAACCCTGGTTTGATCCTGACTCTAACCTCTGGGAGACTACATGTCGTCCCCATGTCTGTGTTGGTTTGGATCTGGGTCCTCTGGTTCCCTTCCATGCAAAGACATGCATTAAGTTAACTGAACACTTAAAATTGCTCCATTCTTAGGATGTTGATATAACCTTGTGTGTATCATCAATATAGCCATTGATACTGATGGGACTAACAAATGAACAGGTTCATGTTCCAGGTTCTGTGGTGTTTATGTGGCAAAGAGACATCACACATTATATGTATCATTGCAAACAAATCCAATACTTACAGAGCATCCCTCCTCTGCCAAGCTGCTACTGTTATGTTCTTTAACAAAGCTTTCAACCCACAATTGCTTGGATTGTAAGATTGTATCAACTGTGAAATTTCTAAATGTCAAGTAAATGTGAGGAAAGCTGGAAGGAGAGGCGAAAAATTGTGATATCTGCTGCTGATTTAGTACGGATACAGTTTAATATGCAATTATGAACATTTTTTCCACTATAATATTATTCACTGGCCACCTATAACATCACAAGTAAAGAATGATTCTCTGTGTGTATTTTTTTAGAACAGCATTGCTCACACAAATTAGGGGATATTTTATTATGGGATATTTCATTTTAGGGTATCCCCTAATTTTTGTGAGCAGTATATATACGAATAGCCTAACTTTATTAGTATTGCACTAAAAGCAAACAACAGAAGAGCAGAACTGATACATTTTCACTGCCTAAATATAGATGTGCTTTTGCTGTACTTTACATCACAACTGTATTAATTCTATTCTGTATTAATTAACTCACAGATCAAAAACAGGTCATGGTTTGTCGTGGTTACATTCCAACAAAGTTAAGTTTTATCAGGCACATTCATTTGGAGTTGTGATCAAATGAAAGTACATCAAGTATAAGAAAATAAAGCACACCTGCCAATTTCTGTGCAGTGACAAGTTATGAGACTTCTCATGCCCCTGGTACCTTATGCGAGCTGTTATCGCTGGAAGCTAATAAGTGGGATTTGCCATGAAATTAGACCTGACGACCTGCCAGCTGAAATTAATTAGAAGATAAATGGCCCAGTCAATACAGAAATTCGAATCCAATTGAAGAATCCAGAATGTCAGACTGCATTGCCATTGTAATTTCCATTAGTCAAACCAAATTCAGTGGGTGGGGTGATACGACACCTGAGACGTGCACTTACAGCATGTTCACTGATTGTCCATGGTTATTGAACATTTACTACAAATTACCTCTTGGTTGACGCCGATTAAAATGTGTTTTGTGAACAGCTAAATTTAACCATTTCAATGGTAATCCCACATCCAGCTGCCCTGTGTTTCATGGAGAACCACCTACTGAGATTTTTGTCAGTCTTCGCATATGTTCGCAAAGTACTAAAGGGAAGCAGAAAACCATTCACCTGTGTTTGCTGAATTCACACCCACCTGTGGCCTTGACGAAAAGACAGTGATGCAATGCTTAAAGCTATAAACGTTAATTGGAACGTGAACAGGACAGTCACATTTATAGTTGAATAATTACTTGCGACCTTGTTCAGAAGAAAACACATTTTTTTTAAATGGAACAGCTCATGCCATGAAATAGGATGGCTCTGAACACTACCAAGATGAATCATCTTGCTGACATGTTTGCTCTTCAGAGGCTCCAACATGGAGCCAACTCAGCTTGGATTTACTATATTACAACTGACATCTTTTTTTCTGAGGTAGGTCTTTTTTCTTTTGACATCTTTTTCCCTCTTAGGTAGTCGATTTTAGTTGACTAAGTTGAATATTCGTTGCATCCCTAAGTGACTCCTAGTAGTCTCTGCTATCAGCGAAATGAAGTTACATGACCTGCTGGTGCATAAAAACATCAAACTAACATCCAGCTACATGACACTGATACAAAGTGCCAGTGACCTGAAAACCTGCTCTATATCACTATTACACAGATGCACTGACCTAAACCTGTACAACAAATACTCAGTGACCTAAGTGAAATGAACCTAAAAACTCATGATATAACACTGTCACACAGTAACATCAACATCAGTGCTGTCTTTACTATTATTCTTATTTGATATATCAACAAATGATAAGACATAATAGTATATTAGGCCATGGACAAGCAGTACATGGTTAAAGGTTTTGCTTAGGATACAATAGTGACAGTTTGACAGAGTTGGGACATAAATCCTTAACAGCCTGGTCAATAGTCCGGTACGAAGATAAGTTAACACTGGTCTAGTTCAGTATCAGTGTAGCATGAAGCAATGTTTTAGTATTTTCCATAAACCATTTTTGCATCTGACTCCAAAGCTACAATGACTCATGTATACCCACTCAATTTTACAGTAACTGATGGGGAGGCATGGGCACTCAGCGGGTGGCACGTCTGCCTCGCAGCAAGAAGGTTCTGGGCTCTATCCCACATGGAGCAGACTGGGTCATTGCTGTGTGGAGTTTGCATGTCCTCCCCATGTCTGCATGGGTTTACTCTGGGTGTTCTGGTTTCCTCCCACAGAACATGTAATAGGTTACCTAACTATACAAAAGTGACCCAACCAGAGTGTGCGTGTGATTAGTCTCGATGTAACCTTGTGGCCGTCGCCATTGAAGCTGATACATAAAGTAAACCAAACAAACAGAAACTGGATATAAATTAGTTGTCTATCAACCACTTTAACAATTCAGTGGCATTACATTAAAATAACACTATTACACTACATTGCATATATTGGACAGTTTCTGCCGTGCAATATGGCAATCCACAGACTGTACTATGTCCATAGGAATATGAAAAGCAATTTGAAATTGTGCAAATTGGACAACAGAATTTTGTGACCCATTCCTACAGCACTTATGACTAACAGTTAATTTTGTTTGAATCAGTAAATTGAATCAGTAAATAATCTATGAACTGCATGATGAAGGTCTATAAATAATTTATTTACCAGTTTAATATGAACATGAAGAGCTTCAGAAAGCACAGCTGAGTGGTGTGGGAGCCTGCTGGCATTTGGTGGCTGAGAACTGCTCTGGGAATCCTTTCGAAATTACTATACACCTGTATATATATGACCTGAAACATAAATATGTTTTTTAAAAGTTGGTAAATGATACTTGGCTTTAGTCTTTTAGGAAAATCATTTAATATTACGTGTCTGTGATTGATAAAGGTATGTGAAACTCTAAGATAAGCAGTCTGCTTGAAGGTGAAATCAGAGTCAGGGTTTTTTTTTTCAATCCTAGGGATGACAATCAATTGTGAGTGAATGCCCTGTTGTATGAAAGGGATCAATCAAAGTCTGATCTTCACAAAATGTATGTGGAACTATACTACAGCATAGCACCTACAAAGGAGATTTCAGAGGACCTGAGGAGAAAAAGGTGTTGATGATCTGCATCAGCTTTTTAAGAAAAGCATTCTCCAAAAAGAACATCTACAGTTTAAGGAAGATAATTTGGACAAGCCAGAAGGCTACTGGAAAAGCATTTTTGGACATATGAAGCCAAAATAGAATGATTTGCTTTAAATGAGAGATGTTATGTCTAAATAAAGGTCAACAGCATTCCAATATAAGAATTGTATTACATCTGCAAACAGGGTAGTGGTAGTGCTATACTGGGTAGTATCATATTGGGCTAGTTTTGATGCACCTTTACCAAAATGGCTATCTATTGGCATAATCTATTATGGAACTATAAATTATGGATTATACCAACACATTCTAAAGGAAATGTCAGGGCATCTTGTTAATTAGCTGAATCTACAAAAGAACATCGGTAATGCAGCAACACAACGGTCCTAAGCGTGTCATTCTACAAGGAATGGCCAAGTCAAAGTCCTTATCATAATCAAATAGAAATGTTGGATTAGAAGTGAACTGTTCAAGTGAGGAAAACAACCAACATCCAAGAGTTCAATCTGTTCTGTATGGAGGAATGATCAAATGGTCTAAATTCCTCCAAGCCTCCAATGTACAGGACTGGTCAACAGTTTAGGAAATGTTAAGTTAACTTAATCGCAACACAAAGGGGCCATACCAGATACTAAAAGCAAAGCTTCACATACTTTTCCCATTCACAGATACATACTATTACATCGTTTTCTCAATAAATAAATGATCAAGTATAACACTATCATTTTCGTTTCAATGATGAATGACTTTTAGGATGTGTGTCCTTAAATCTGAATATGTTTTAGGTTATATTATTGCAGAAATACAGAAAAGTCTAGGAGGGTAAACTTTCAAGTATCACTGTATACAACATGGTTAATAAATGTTATTACCACCTTCTAACCTCGCTTGTCCTGGTCAGGGTTATAATTGGGTGTCACCTATCATGTAGAACACTAGGACACTTTCATAAGCATGACATAGATTGGATACCATTCCAATGCAGTGCTCACTTTGGTGACTGGCCCCCATTCAGTGTCCCCTCTCTGCCAACTGTGCCGCTGTGTGAAACCCAACCTAGCCCAAAGGCACCGGTGGGATTCAAAACTGGGTCACTGAGGTGGTGTGCTAACACACTGCAACCGTGCCATCCAAAAACTCTTTTAGCTAGTAGTCTCTCTTATTTCAGCCATAATGAACACATTCAAATAAGAAGCATACTAGCATGGACATTCCATAGACATACAACAGCAACATAATGAGTTATGTGTCTCTTAATATCAACTAATATACATTTAATAAGTTTCCACCTTCTCAATAATTGCCATTAACTTGTTGCCCTGTCCAAAACATAGGTTATACCATCTATAATGGACAACCTGGCTGGCTTGCAGAACCCCCCTGATTTGAACATAATTAGACACATTCGAAAATTAATGTTTTTTCCAAAAGAGAGAGAGAGCTTCCTGTCCATTATTCATTACCCAAAATGTGGTGGAAAGCCTTCACAGAAGAGTAGAAACAAAATCTATACTTGTGACCATGTTTCTAAATTAAGTGTGTGATTGTCCTCAATCTGATGGTAAGATAGTTTATGTGGAAATGGTTTAATGTTCTATAAACTACATATAATGTATGTGCATATACATAGACACTCACTGGCCACATTATTAGGTACACCTTGCTAGTGCCTGGTTGGACTGACTTTTGCCTTCAGGACTGTCTTAACTCTTTATGGCATAGTTTTAGCAAAGTGCTGGACACATTACTCTGAGATTTTAGTCCATGCATACATGATGGCATGACACAATTGCTGCAGATTTGTCGGCTGTACATCCATAATGCAAATCTCCCTTCCACCATATGCCAAAGGTCCAGCTGGATGGACATTGTCAGCAACAATACTCAGGTAGGCTGTAGTGTTTAATTAATGATCAGTGGGTATTAACAGGTCCAAAGTGTGCCAAGAAAATATCCAACACAATATACCACCAGCTAGAGCAGCAGCAGTCTGATGATACAAGGCAGGGCGGATCCATGCTTTTACAAGTTGTTTAAACTACATTCTCTCAGTCATATGTTGTCTAATTTAGGTGAGCCTGTATCCATTTTAGTCTCAGTTGCCTGTTCTTAGATGACTGGAGTGGCCCCCAGCGTGATCTTCTGCTGCATTAGCCCATCGCTTCAAGGTGTTGTGCATTTAGAGATGCTCTTTTAGATAGAACAAGGCATTCTCACTCTGAGAACATGATGCTCACCTTTCTCTTATTCAGACCATTCTCTGTAAACCCAAGAGATGGCAATGCATGAAAATCCCAGTAGATCCAAGTTCTGGAGTCCATAACCACACCACATTTAAAACCATTTAAATCATCCCCATTCATGCTTGGGTTGACCATATGCAGGCTTTCTTTACTGCTGTAACGTGGCGTCAAAGATGGCGGAGGATCATGCAGCATTCCGGAAATCAGTTTATTGCAGGACAAAAATGGCAGGCATGCAAAATTGGCAACAAACAGTTCAGGGTCGGAATAACAGAAAACACAATAAACGGGATCCAAAAAGGGATAGGCTATTGACGAAAACAGGACACGAAAAACAGGTCGGCAACGGTAAGTACTGTGATAATCCAATATGAAAAAACGCTTAGAACTCACGGATGAACCAAGAGACCAAGTGAGGTGAATAAACATGGTGCGTCATGAGGGACGTGAATGAGATACAAGTGTAGGAAGAAGGTGATGGTAACCGTGCACGTGTGTGGGTGTAGTACGCTGAGCGTGGGTGCAACAACTGCCATGTGATTAGTTGATTAGTTAATTGCATTACTTAGCAATTAAACAGGTGTATGTAATAAAGTGACCAGTGAGTGTATATAACGTATAAACACATACAGCATATATATAGAGAGATTTTGTACCAAAACAGTGACTTTTGTTTGCTGCAATTAATTTTACAGTTTTCATGCAGTTCCAGTATTCTTATTACAATTAATGATAATGCTATGTCACTTGCACAATATTTTTAATGAATACCCCTGGCCAGATGCCAACCTGTGTACTGACAACAAAACCAACATGGCTTGATCTATTTAACAGAGGAGCAAGTAACAAACCAGAAATAATTAAAGCCTTGTTTTAGTGTTAACATTTATTTTTATTGTTTAACTTTAAAGGGTTTGTGGTATATCCTAACAGTTGGACTGAGGCAGAACAAACCCAATGCCAGAACTAAATAATGAGTGGAGTATCTGAAAGCCAGTGTCACGAGCGGTGAAGGAGTCGGAGGTAAACGCAACGTGCGGGACAACCAAGTTTATTGTAACTGAATAAACTGAACGTAAAACAGAACAAAAACATAACGGACAACAGGTGGGCAGGATCAAAGGGC
>JAUZSU010033868.1:0-21870 GCA_034780255.1 Parotocinclus maculicauda
AAGCGAATAACATTACACGTATATAATAGGATTTGTTTCTGTACTTTAGGATTTGGTCCGAATAAGTGGCTGGTCCCATTAACCGGAATCGACTGTATAAAGTAAATATGGAACATGGAAATGTAAAATATAGTGAAATCTAATCAGAATATATAAAACATAGATAGAATAAAAGTATAAAAGTATATAAAATAAAAATAAATAAATATTTTCAATAAATAAAGGAGAGAATCAATTAAATAGAGAATATATTCAATAAATAGGGAATATAATAAGCAAAATAAAAAGCATAATCTTTAAAAAGAGAACTAATAAAGATAACAGAGGAGATAATAAAATAGAGTAAACAGAAAATATATTTTAATTAATAATAATAATAACATTTTATTTAAATTTATATACATATAATTAAAAAGTACAATAAATATAAATACAAAATATAGATGAAGTAGAAAACATAATAAATGAATGTTTTTTGTGTTAAAATAAATAATATAAATATAAAATAAGGAAGATAATTAAATTAATTAAATAGAAAATATATTTAATAAGCATATAATTTACAAAATAATAAATGAAATAAAAACATAATAAACCAGCAAATAGAAAAAAAAGTAATAAATAAATACAGAATACAATAAATGCCACAAAATAATAAAAATAATTTAGTAAATGATAGAGAGAACCGAATAAATCAAACAGGATAAAATTAGACAGAATAAAATAGAAAATACAAAGAATTTACGACTATAATCAATAAAGCAGGGAATACATTAAATAAAAATGTCATGAATAAAAGACAGAACAGAATAAAACAGCACATAAAATAAATTCCCAGCATAAATAAATGAAATGTAAAATATGATAAATCAAATAGTAAATATTATAATAAATCGGTTCCAAACAGGGCCCGTTTCAGCCCCCCCGTTTATTTTTCCCCGGGTGATTAGCACTGGGTCGAGTGAGCGTCCCGTGGCCTGGGTCCTGGTTTCTCCGGCGGGGCCAAACCGAGCTTGGCTGGAGCGGTGACCCGTCTTGCGTAACCCGCCCTGAGGGAGCGACGTCAAGGTGGCTACTGGGGTCTGAGCCTCTCCCCGTAATTATCGGACCAGTTGTGCCGGGAGCACGGAAATAGATTTGAGTGGAGTCCAGACGCAGGCGGTCGGCCCACAATCGGTTTATAATAAATGAGTGTCCCAGACGCCTTCATATGGATGCACTTATCCTCCAGCGGGACAGAGCCCGGTTCCTGCTTAATGGGGACCCAAAACCCTGTCCCGGATCGTCTTTCCCCTTGTGTTTGTGTGTTGTTTTTTAGGAGCAGAAGAAATGGGTGTCCCTGTAGCAGAGTTACACTTTATGACGGGGTGTTTACTCTTTGCGGTCGGCGCGGCCCTTAGGCCTTAGGCTAATTATTAAGCCTGAATGTTTACGCTGTAGGGCCCGGGCCATCCAGAGCTCACATGTGATTTGATTAGGCCGAATGGCAAAGCAGTTAAAGGGTCGAGGCGAGAGCAGAGCCACGGCTTATTTTAGTTTTATGAGAACATTCCGCGGTTTGAAATGTTTTCACAGGTATAAACCCGATGCTTTTTGTTATTCGGGCTGATGCACCATTAGTGCAGCTCTTTCTGCTCCTAAAAAGTGTTTAAAAAAGTTATTATTACTTACTAACATGGAAGGAGAGTTCAGATATGGGTTATGTAGTATAAAAAAGATAGAAAGAAAGAAAGAGAGAAAAATGAAAGAGAGAAAGAAAGAAAGAAAGAAGGAAGAAAGGAAAGAAAGAGAGAAATAAAGAAATAAAAAAGAAATAAAGAAAGAAAAAAGAAGGAAGAAAGAGAAAGAAAGAGAGAAAAAAGAAGAAAGAAAAGAAAGAGACAGAAAGAAAGAGACAGAAAGAAAGAAAGAGAGAAATAAAGAAATAAAAAAGAAATAAATAAAGAAAAAAGAAGGAAGAAAGAGAAAGAAAGAGAGAAAAAAGAAGAAAGAAAAGAAAGAGAGAAAGAAAGAGACAGAAAGAAAGAAAGAAAGAAAGAAAAAAGAAGAAGAAAGTAAGAAAGAAAGAGAGAAATAAAGACATAAAAAAGAAATAAATAAGGAAAAAATAAGGAAGAAAGAGAAAGAATGAAAAAAGAAAGAAAGAAAGAGACATTAAACAAAGAAAGAAAAAGAGTGAAAGAAAGCAGCAAGTATAGAAGAAAGTAAGAAACAAAAATTAAAGACATGAACATAAAGAACATGAAACAGCAAAAAGAAAAAAGAAAGAATGCAGCAAGCAAAAGCAAACCAAACAACAAAAACACAAAGAAAGAAGAACAGAATGAAAAGACAAAACAAAACGAGTTCCTGGTCTGGACATCGTCTCCTGTCTCTGTCTCTTGTCTCCTGTCTCTGTCTCCTGTCTCCTGTCTCCTGTCTCCTGTCTCCTCTGTCTCGGTCTCCTGTCTCCTGTCTCCTCTGTCTCCTGTCTCATCTGTCTCTGTCTCCTGTCTCTGTTTCCTCTGTCTCCTGTCTCATCTGTCTCTGTCTCCTGTCTCCTCTGTCTCCTGTCTCTGTTTCCTCTGTCTCCTGTCTCCTCTGTCTCCTGCCTCCTGTCTCCTGTCTCTGTCCCCGGTGCCACCCAACGGCATCTTCCAAATCCTCTGCACATTGTTTTACTTTTGTTTTCCTTTTTATATATATATTTATATATCTATATTATTTTTTTTTACTTTAGAGGATTCTGACCTTTCGTTAAATTGGCAGAGCTAAATGACAGCCCTCTGGGCCGGAGCACCACAGCTCTGTAAGTCATTTGTAGCACCCATAATTTGAAGCCGGGGCTATAATCAGTGATGGATGATTTGTACTGGGCAGCGGGACGCTCGAAATAGACGCCGACGCTGGCCAGCTTCTCACACTCGAGCCCTGAGCAAATATTTCAGCCTGCCTGTGTTTACCTTTTAAACTCCTTCTATAGGAACACAAAACAGGATGTGCTCCGGAAAAAAGAGGACCCCCGGTGCCACCTTTCTGCTAGCTTCCCCAAACACCTGTGACCTGCTACAGGTCGCTCGTCTGGTCCATTAGTGAATCTCTGTGTTTTTTGTCCCCAGTGCTGGCCGTCTAAGGGTCGTAAGCGAGGCGTGTGCTGGTGCGTGGACAAGTACGGGCAGCCCCTGCCAGGCCTCGAGGGTAAGGAGAGAGGGAATGCCCAGTGCTACTCGGTGGAGAGCCAGTAGAAAGCATCGGACTCGACCGAGACGGCTTCGGGGAGCGTGTGGACGCTGTGATGGAACAACAGGAATCGTTTTGCTCAGGCCCGGCCCGTCCAGAGCTTAAACTGCCTCTAATTTATTTCTGTGCTCCACTCGTTAGCAGCAGTGGAGTCCTTGATGCTTTCCCCGAGAGAAACCCCCCCGTCCCCCCCCGTCCCGTCCCCCTCCTCTAGTGGATTTGGGAAGGACCCAGAACTGTAATAGATGGCTAGGAACGGACCCGGACCCTGCCGAGGCACAGCAGACCTTACAGAATCAATCCGTCCAACGTCTGGGTGGGTCCCGAAACGTCCATTAGTATACAGATCCACTGACTGAGCCCTGACTGTGAAGGCCTAGGAGGCGACAGTGGCAAGGAAAATGCCTGAACGTCACAAGAAAGACGTGGGATTCAAACCCAGGAGCTCCTAGATCTTACGTCCAGCCAAAAATCTTACAGGTTTCTCTCAAAAACGTCCGCTTCCTGCCGTCCAGAACACGGAAACACATTTTAGAGGGTTGCCAGATCCCACAACAGAAACAAGCTAACCTATTACACTATGAGAGAGACCGTTTGATTAATTAAAATAATAATAATAATAATACACAAATACATAAATATATTTTCTTTTTAAATTCAGAGGTTGAACAAACCAAACTTTTTTTTTAATCTGTTTTAATGTTTCCTGTCATGTAGAAGTTAGAAATTATTCACATCTCTAATTTCCTTGAGCGAACTCCGCATTTCAGAGTGTTTGGAAGCCATTTTAAGGGCTCCAGGGTTGCCAGATAACACAACAGAAACAACACCCCAGAAAAATTTGACCTTTTACACTACTAGAGAGACCACTTTATCAAATAAATAATAATAATAATAATAATAATAATAATAATAATAATAATAATACATATATTTTCTTTTTAAATTTAGAGTTTTAATAAACCAAATTTGTAGAAATATTGGAACCCAAAAAACCTGCAGCCTCACTTTATAATAAAACAATCCCAAAGTTGCTTAGAATAGGTGGACCTGGCAACCAGCTGCTCAGAAAAACTCCCTAATCACTTTAAGAAAGAATCTGGGTTCCAGGGTTGCCAGATAACACAACAGAAACACACCCCAGAAAAAGGGTGAACTATTGCATGAGTATGAGAGACCGCTTTGTTGAATAAAATAATAATAATAATAATAATAATAATACACAAATACATATATTTTCTTTTTAAGTTCAGAGGTTGAACAAACCAAATTTGTAGAAATATTGCATCCCCAAAAACCTGCAACCTCACTTTATAGAAAAACAAGGCAAAAGTTGCTTAGAATGGGTGGACCTGGCAACTAGCTGCTTCCAGGACTGAGAAGGTTGATTAAAAAGAGGATAGATGAACTCGGAAAAATTGATATATCTGTATACGGAAGAATCTAGTTCTTACGTCCAGGAAATAATCTCTCAAAAGATAAACTTCAAACTTTTTTTTTTAGTCTGTTTTAATGTTTTCTGTCATCTAGAAGTTATAAATTATTCACATCTCCAATTTCCTTGAGTGAACTCTGCATTTCAGAGTGTTTGGTAGCCATTTCATGGGCTCCAGGGTTGCCATGTCTGACCCCAAAAACAAGTATTGAATTTCTTAATCTGAGACCTTAATCCGATCTAAGAACTCTGAGTATATTGGAGTCTAAGTTGCAGTAATAGGACTTTAGTAAAAATGTTTAAAGCATGTAAACAGACTCGCATTTTTCAAGTGTTTGGTAGCCATTTCCATTTATTTCAGGGTTGCCAGATCCCACACTTGAAACAAGCAACCAGGTCTATGGAAACAAGCCCAAAAGAAGTTTATTGGCTTAAAACAAATTCCCAAAACAACATAAAGACTACTTGATTAGTTATAATAATAATAATAATAATAATAATAATAATAATAATGTACATTTTTTCCAAAACAAAAACAAACTTGCAGGAAAATTGGAGAAAGAGAGAGGATCAGGGAGCACTACACTTTAGAAACAAACCCAAAAACCAGTGCTAATCATTATTTGTTCTTAACTTTATACGAAAATAAGCACAAGGTCACTTAGAATAAGCAGACCTGGCAACCGTGTTTGATTCTGCAAGCCGCTTTCGGGACAGCTCGCCACCTTTTCCGGTCACGTTTGCATGCACGAGCTGAGAAACGCCATCGAGATCCGAGTAAAGGGATCCCTGCCCTGAGAAACCTGATAACTGAGGTAAAATCCAGCTCTTTTCTTTGGATTTCCTTATCTGATTTGTCGACCTTTTGCACTTTTGAGGAGAAAGTAGCTGCAGAAACGTCAGGATGGTGTTTTGGACAGGGTTTGCCTTTGATTTTCTCGACACACGCCCGTTTGTTTTGGTTATATCGTAAGCAGCTACGTAGCTAGAGCAGCGTGAGCCGTTCTTTCAGGGACCTTTAATCCACTCTCAGCATATAATCTGCTTCCTAGTGTTACACGAACGCTTCCAATACGGTGCAGTCACTTTATCGTTTCACTTCCTATTGTATCGACGTCTAACAGACCAAATCTGCGTTTGGATAAAGCTAGAACGAGGAAAGAACGTGCTCCAGCTGGAACCAGTGTTCTCTGTACAGCCAGATGTTTATAAGAGTCAGGTTGTTCCCGGTGTCTTTAAAATGTGTTCAGTTTCAATAAAGAAATATCTAATTTAATTATAGAAATGCCTTGTTTACGTTTCCTCCAGGACCCATGGGGTGGCCGCAGATGGGCATGGGTGGGCATTTGGGGCACAGGATATCATTTATAATAAGTCCACGAGGAAACAATCTCTGTTTTGGACACACATCGGACAAAATGAGTATTTTTACCTTAAGGTTTTATCGTAATTAAAAGCAGTTCTAAATGACGTGGAGAGATTAGGTGATAGCGGCAAGGAAAAGTTCAACAAATGTTATGTTAAAAGGGTTTAAAAAAAAAGGTCCAAACCTTCCCGGGTAGCTTAGCTGTCATATGGAAAAAGGAAATTAATCATTATAAAATTATAATGAATAGATTAAATAAACAGAAGACAGAATAATTCAAATAAAATTATAAATATAATAAAAAATTCAATGATAATAAAATGAGCTATGAATATTACAATATATTTAGTGTTATAAAGTAATACAATAAATAAATAATAAAGGAAAATTAAAACTGTAGAATATAAGCCAATAGTATAGATCTATAGATCATAAAAAGTTCTAATATTATATATAATAATGTGTTTTAAATAGAGTATATAAAATAATATAATAATATAAATAAAACTGAAAATATAAAACTATTATATCATAATTGCATTTATATAGAACTATTTAATTACCATAAACTATTATATGAATAATATATATAGTTATATATATATATATAATAAATAGAAAACTAAAATATAAAATAATCAGATTTGTAAAATAAATAAACATAAAACAGAGAATAAAAAACTGTAGAACATATTACATAGATATAATAATTAAATAACCTATATAAGAAATAAAAATAATACATATAAAATAGAGAATATATATATATATATATATAAAATAATATTTATATATGATAAATACAATAAAGTAAAAATATTTAAATGTATAATAACTATAAAATAGCTTAAAAACAGAAAAGCCTAGAGAATATAAAACCGTATTATATATAATAATTTAATAAAAAAAGAGCACTATATTATATAATACATTAAAGATTAAATATTATAAAATAGATAATCTAAAATTAGAATAACAATTAAAAAACAATATTTAATTTTATTATTAATATAATATAAATATTATGAAGACAAAACTAAATTCAAAAGTCAAAAATAAATAGTAAAATAATGAATATAATAAAAGAACATAAAAGAGAAATATAAACTATTATATATAACATAAAATAATAATTATAA
The DNA here is from genome assembly GCA_034780255.1 of Parotocinclus maculicauda. Taxonomy (NCBI): domain Eukaryota; kingdom Metazoa; phylum Chordata; class Actinopteri; order Siluriformes; family Loricariidae; genus Parotocinclus; species Parotocinclus maculicauda. Next base: position 7,160 of record JAUZSU010033868.1, read on the forward strand.
ATCTATTAGAATGTAAAATAATATATACAAGAAATACAATAATAAATAAAATAGAAATGATAAAGCTATCATATATAAAAAACAATATTTAAAAAAACGGTGATAAAAATCTATTCGTTCAAATTGATGGCATTTGTGCTTTTTTTTACAGTTTTAATGCTTTTATCGTGTCTAAGAGTAAAGAAATATTTACTGATAAAGATGACACCCAATCTGTTGAAACTGTTTTGAGAAACGAGCAGGTTTATTTAATTTGACGACACTGAATGAACTTAAACATCTGTAAACATCTGTACAATCCTATAAACAAAACTCAGATAATCTGATCCATGGCCTCAGATTGGCTTTTTAAAATAATAATAATAATAGAATAAACGAACATGTTTTAAAGCTGTTTTGAGGAAATGCTCCGGTGTAAAAAGCGTTCTATAAATAAATCTGACTTGACTTGACTAGATATATAAATATAAGGACGGGTAAAGTAAACAATATGAACTGTAATCAGGAAAAGATAACGAATTAGGGGCGGGTACAGCAGCGCCCCCTGCCCAACCCTGCAACAGAGTGGTACCTGCCTACGCCCTGTGAAATCCAGGATAGGCTCTGGATCCCAAGCCTTCAGTTTCAGCAGCTCCAAAAGTATCTGGACAGACCTTTCAGGAGTCCGAATGTGTATAGCACAGAGCTGGGGCCATACAAGGTGACACAAACCCGAGCCACATGTGCGATCAGCTTCAAACATCTGGGACCAATTGGCACTGGGCCCGTGGAAGCGGAAAAAATCCAGAGCTCCTCCGTCTGTCGAGGGGCGAAGGCACACAGTTTGGGAGACTCAAACAAACGGCACGTGGTAAAGCAAGGGGCGTTCGGTCCGAGGTCCCAGACCGGCCTTTGCTCAACGCCCGAGACAAATCATGCAAATATATAGCGAATAAATACTCTAAAGAAGAATAAATACGTAGCGATACAACAAAAGGAGAATAAATTAAAGACGGTTTGCGTTCAGGAAAATGCTGGTCAGTTTGTTGAGAGGAACAGAGGTATCTCAGGAATGTGTTCCCGGTCACATTTTGGGGACGTTTTGCTGGTAAGTGCTTATTTACACAAAATAAAAAGGCGGGAGCATCAGTGGGAGACCTCCTGGCGGCACAGGGCGTCTTCAGGAACGTCTTCTGACCCTGCGATTTTCTTCCCGTTCCAAGCCGAGACGCACCAGCAGCGGCCCGGCTGGCCCATGAGAGACGTCTCACACTGGAGGGGAAACACAGAGTGAGACACAGAAGTGTGTTTGGACCAGAGCTCTGGACCTCAGGTGGGATCAGGTGGGATCAGGTGGAAACGCCCTTACCTGTTTGGCCTTGTAGAAGCCGTGCCTGTCGCAGTTGGGCAGGTAGAAGGAGGTGAACTTCTCGCCCAGAGCCTGCTGAGAGGCGGAGATGGTGTCCAGAGCGGCGTGCAGCTCGGCGTGACACGGGCCCTGCAGAAAAATCTGGCTTTAGACCACAAAAACTAAAACGTCCCGAGCGTGCAAATACAAAAATGTGAAAAGGTGCCGGGTGGAATAACCAGGCAGAGCCGACGGAGTATAATACGAAAAAAATTAACTTCTATAATTAATACCCCAGATTTTATTTTTAAAAAAAGTTTAAATACACAAAAGGTACAAAGATTCATTTTAATAATGATAGTTCTATAGTTCTATTATATATATATATACACAATGAAATGTGCAAAATATGCAACAAAAATACATATATGTATTAAAAAATAAAATAAAATAAAATATTAAAATTATAAATACAACAATATATTGTATATAAAAATATATAGGCCCAATTCAAAAATACTCAGAGATTATAATAAACTAAAAAACAGCATTTTTATATAATAAATAAAATGAACATTACAGATTATAATACTAGAATATAAGTGGTAGTAAATATAATAAATAAAATTGATTTATAAAAAAAAAAAGTCATAAAATACAGATTATAAAATAAGAATATAGGGCTATATAATATTTCTAAAACTTTAAATAAGTGATTTTTTTAATGAATTCGTGTGGTAAAGTACGGCTATATAATAAAAAAAACGATAATATGCAAAAATAATAGTAATAAAAAAAATAAAAAATAAAAAATATATATATATAAACAATTTATAGAATAAATAAAAAAACTTCATAAAATACAGAGGGCTTTATAATATTTTTTAAAACTTTAAATAAGTTTTTTTTATTAATTAGTGTGGTAAACTACAGCTATATAATAAAAAAACAATAATATGCTAAAATAATAATAATTAAAAAACAAAATATATATATATAAAACAATTTATAGAATAAATAAAATAAAAACTTCATAAAGTACAGAGGGCTTTATAATATTTTTAAACTTGAAATAAGTTTTAAAAAATTAATTAGTGTGGTAAACTACAGCTATATAATAAAAAAAACAATAAGATGCCAAAAAAATTATAGAATACATTTTAAAAAAGACAAATGAAAAAAATGTTTCTATAAAAAAAATTACTACAAATAAAATACGACATAAACCAATATGCCTAACAAATAAAATAAAAAGAAACTTTTTTTTAAAAAAATAAGGAAAAAAAATAATGTAACACTAGAATATATAACTATATAATTTTTTTTAAGTATTTAAAGTCAGAACAAATAATATTTAAAAAACATTTTAGTATTCAAAAATAATTAATCAAATTACAAACTATAAAAAATGCATGCAATTATCACATACAGTAAATTAAATAAATAAATATAAAACTATATATGAAAAATATAAAATAAAGCAATATTATATAATAAGACCTAAAAAGGCTATTATATATTATATATAATAATATAAAGACTATAGAGATAGAAAACTAGAATATAAAACAATATGACATGTAATAAATAAAATAGAAAATATAAAACTATAAATAATATAAGACTTTTTATAATTATAATAAAATACAATGCCTTCTGCCATCGCCCTGTAAATAATTCATGAATTAAATTAAAATCATGCAAGGCTGTGAAATTGAGGACCATGTTGTAAGAGTGCCCCCTAGGGACATAGGGTTGCAATTACAACCAGAGACCTCAGTACCTCTTTAAGTATAAAACTCTTAACACTTTATAAGAAAATAAGCACACATTGTGTTTTATCCGTTGTAAAACAGTTCTCACCAGACTGAGCAGCTTCTTTCGGATGGCGTTGACCTTGGCCTTGAGGTTCTCGTGCCCCTCGGGGTCTCCAGCCTTATCCAGCCCCAGCAGGTGGTGCAGGGAAGACCCGAGTTCTTCCGAATCCTCTGTAAGCACACGGTTAGGGTTTAACATCACGTTCTGGAGCCTTCCAGCGGGACGCTGTGTGAGAAACGGTGGATTAGGGGACGAACCTTGGGCCGCCTGGTCCTTGGTGCACACGGCGTGTCCGCGGGTGAGCGCCTGGAGCGGGAACGGGTCGTCCGGCTTGGGCGTGCAGCGCAGCCCCGGGCCACAGGGAGCGGTATAAACCCCGCACGAGGCTCCTTCGGGCAGAGCACAGGTCAGACAGCATCCACAGCCCGCCTCCCTTATCAACGGGCAGCCGGTAGGGACGGCGGGGCACGAGCTCATGTTGTCCTCGGTGCAGGGGGCACAGCGGATGGGTTCGAGTCCAGGGACGGGGGAGAAATGAGCGGAGGAGACGAGGAGCAGGAGCGCGGTGAGCAGCGGCAGGACCAGCATTGTTTACGGCACGGGGAGCTCCAGCTGGAGTTTGGACTCTTTTTCGACACGCTTGCACTTTTTTATCTCGGCCTGCCGGAGCTTGGGGTTTTTATAGCCACCCCGATATGACCTCGGCAAAGGTCAGCGCTGGCCCCGCGCGCTGCTTTGTATTAATTATTACGAAAAAAAGGCAGGTGTTTGTGCTCGGGGGTGGATTTACGTCGTGTTTTTGAGCAGCTCGTCAATATTGACCGAGTCATGATGTCCGGTGTCAGCCTCGACCAGGCCTCTGTGTTTCTTCCATGACCTTTCTAATCTTATTTACCACGCAACCATGACTACACTTTGACCAACTGTCCTCACACACACACACACACACTTGAGGACCCACACTTTTGAGAAGCTCCGGACAGCCAGGTACAGCTTAAAATCTCTTTTTCAGTGCTTGTGGTGTGGAGAACCTACCAAACCACACACAGCGGACTCAGGCGCACAGTCATGTCTTTATGGCCTCTTTGGGTCTTAATTACAGGAATTAAAAACAGATTTTAATTAGTTTGATACTTACCCAAACAGACTCATTAGGCTAACCACGCCCCTCATTTGAATAACCCCGCCCACATTGTAAAAGAAAACCTGATCGAATAGAATTTAATATAAAATTTGTATTTTATGTGGCGTCGCATCTCCAGTCAGCAAAAACTATGAGTTTTGTATAAAGAACGTAGTGAATAAAAGCATCATCCTTTACCTTTTAACGCCTTTTTCTAACGTGTATACTCAGAGTCGACTCAGTGAATCGACTCCCTAAGAACTAGTCAGAGTCGGCCTTCAAATACGGAATCGACTCTTCAGAAGTGTTATCAGCGTTAGCATTAAAAAACAGACAGTTATTTAACGTGAACGCTTATTCAGATCATTCCAAACACCACAATTCTTTCTAACATTTAAGAAAACTGTATTTAATCGTTGTTTCCGTGTCTCAACTTATCTGAAAACGTTAAGAACAGAACGTTAGTTACACATAAACACAGTGAGCTAACTCTCCGTTTCCAAAACAAAACCTCGTCTCCCTTATTAACGCGTTGCTCAAAAAGCACATTTTCCGTCTTCAGATGTGTTTTTGTTTGCTGTTTGTACTTAATACTGTTCAACTTCTGACTGTATAAGTGCTCACTGAACATCTGAGAAGGTTCTTACACAACATGAGTGTCTATATATACACTATATGGGCAAAAGTATTGGGACAGACCTCTCAATAATTGCTTTGGGTGTAGAAAATCCAGCCTTTATAAACATTACTGAACCTACTTTGGTAGTGTATAGTCAAGATCTATATATTATATATTCTTAGCAATTCGCTTCATGTTTGAGATGTTTTTGGTTTTCTTTCTGTACCCCAAAAGCTCAGGACCGTCAGAGGAACAGAAATGTTTCAGGAGTCATGTTCATCAAAGCACGTACGATTCAGAATTCATGACACATTATGGCCGCTTGAATGGCACGGGGTTTAATATGCCAGCCCAGCATGGCAGGGACCCTTTTTGGCCGGGTCGGGCACCAGATGCACCGTAGCAGCAACCCATACCCAGGTCTGTAGAGGATGGGCATCATTTAAAACATTTCCACTTTGGATTGTGTACCATTTATCTATAACTGCATGAGGGACGTGAGGCATGGGTGCTGCTTTCAAAGGGAGGGGTCGTTTTACAATTGTGGCTCTTGCTCAGGTGGGATTTGAACCCTGGACCTTCTGGTCCATAGTCCAGTACCTTAACCACTAGTCCCGTTTGTACGTATTAATTCTTATTACGTATCACATTTACTCGTTTTTGTACCTCCAGGTACCATCCAGGTCGCCTGGATCCAGGCGTGAGGGTCACAGCGGGTTATCTTGGAGTTGTGTAACAGATCGGCTTCTTCAGAGGGGTCGCCCTGATCACAACATGTTTGTCAGTGCTGGTAATTAGCCCACATTCTGGTGTAGTATTAATCTCGCCCGTCTCCCTTGACCAGCTTTGTCTAGGCGAGATGTTTGCAGAAGTAAAGTGAAGGGACGTCATCTTAGTTTGAGGCAAAGCAGCATCTTTAATAAATAATCCAATCTATATATGATGCATTAGAACGTTGAACATAAGAAGATTTATTGGCTGGTATGTGGGTATTGTACGTACGGTCAGCTAATGATTAATGCCGTGGCTCCGGGGTACAGACAGGGGGTTATGCAAGAACGATGAAAAAAAACAGACAGGCCGTCAAGGATCTGAAAAACAAGAGGTGAAGCCGGTTGGAACTGGTTGGAACTCGGCCTGCAGTTCAGTCTCGGGCTGATATGCAAATGGTTCCAGGCCTTCCCTGATTAGACACTGGGTCATGTCACAAGAGGACATCAAAGTGCTTCTCCACAGTGGCTCTCAGAGGCTACTTTTGGGCAGGGTACCTCTTGGTGAGACATGCTGTCAATCTGACATTTTTAATTGGGAGTTGATTACCTTTACTCCACCACCAGCTCGTGAGTCACAGCATCCTCAATGTCAAACATCAGATCGATGACCCACCTTGGGGCAGGAACGTCATCCTGTGTCAATACAACCACGCTCGGGACATTAACGGCCTTCGTGATACACCAATAATGAGGCAGTTTGGAATACTATCACATCTTTGAACGTACCTCTGAGGGCTTTTTGCGTTTGGCTCGTCTCCGCTGGGGTGTTCGTCCTTGCTCTAGCTCAGCAGAACTTGGACGGGCAGCACCGATGTCAGGTTTTCTGCCTCCCTTGCTTGATGAAGCCAACTTTAACGGGAATACACACTGAGATTAGAAAAAGTCAGATCTACACCAAAGAAGGACGGATTTCTCTACTAAAAAAAAGTATCTACTTTATTAATCAGTGGAAAGGCCATTAATGACCAGATGGTTGGTTGGCGGCTCGTTCTCAGAATTGAGATTTCAGGTTAAAAAATCCAAACACACCCACAATAATGCTGCTAAAGACCCACCCTGGAGCTATGGTGGTGTCTCTCTACTGATGGCCTACACATCAGGGTCTAGAACTTATATCTAGAGTTTCATATATACAGTACATCAATCAACCTAATAAAATGACCAATGAATGGATGAGTGTACCTACAGTGGGAATTTTCAGAACTCCATAGCGTGTTGGTGGTAAACCCAAAGAAGTTTTCTCAAGAGTTTGGGAGCTTGGACTTGTAGAACGTCTTGGTGATGAGCCAAGAGGTCTAGGCCTGATTGCTGTTAAGGAGCTTGCTCTCCTTAAAATTGTGGGTGTGAGGGACCTTGGCCTGCTAGAGCTTCTTGGATCTGGTGAGGTCAGCCTGAGATATTTTCTGGGTGTTGGGGAGCTCTGGCTGGTAGGTTTTCTGGGTATTGGGGAGATCAGCTTAGTGGATCTTCTTTGAGTTGGGGAGCTCAGCCTAGTGATTCTGCGTACTGGGGAGATTAGCATAGTAGATGTTTTTGGGGTTGGGGAGGTCATCCTAGTAGATCTTGTTGGGGTTGGGGAGGTAAGCCAAGTAGATCTTATGGGTGTTGAAAAGGTCAGCCTAGTAGATCTTCTGGGTACTGGGGAGGTTATCTTAGTAGATCTATTGGGTGTTGGAGAGGTCAGCCTAGTAGATCTTCTGGGTACTGGGGAGGTCAGCCTAGTAGATCTTCTGGGTGTTGTGGAGTTCAGCCTTGGAGATCTCACAGAGCTTCTTCTTGTTGGCAGGCTTGGCCTCCTAGTGATTACTGTTTCTGGGGAGCTCGACCTAAAGCTTGTTGGTGTTGGGGATCTTGACTTTGTGAACAGGAAGCTCAGCTCTCTTAAGATGTCTTCATGCTCAGGGTGAAGCGAGACGTTCTTGCAACTCTCCAAGCTGGCCACATGTCTTGGCGTTCTGAGCCCTGGTGAATCACAATGGAATCAGTTAAGCATCAGTACCAGACACGTCAGAAGATGAATTCTGGAATTTGCCAAACTGGTATTCAAACCATGTGACGACGGTTCATCCAGATCCTCCTGGCCAGGCAGAGGTGAGAGTAGGGATGGCCCAGCTTCATCAGCTTCGAAAATAGTGTCCAAGAAGTACATGGTTCTGCTATCTAAAGCAAAAAGAGAGGTTTGTTGTTGCTCAGGAATTGGTGAGATTTTAGGACAGTGACCAGAAGGTCTCTTCATTCACGATTCCATTCAATTCCTCTGGTTATGTCATAGAAGCTGTCCATCAAGCCAAGCCCAGCTCTCGCTGATGTTTGATTTTGGCATCATGCAATCAAAACTTCAGTTTTATTTAGGGAAACTACAACTGTGGTGTAAATGAGGCTGAAGCCCATCTGGCAGCACAGGGACATGGACACCACCTCACCTAACACGCTTTTGAAACGTTAGAGGAAACACACAGACCAAGACTCAAATGGAGCTGAAGCTTTGAGGCTACAGGGTCAACCACTTCCCTGGTGAATATTCTGATTCTTGGGGTTGGAGATCATGACTTGGAGCTTATTGGGTCTAGTGGGTTTGGTGTCTTAGGGCTTTTTGGTATTGGGGATCTAGAGCTCCTTGGGATTGCCAAGATCTGGCACGTCAAGGACAGGGTGTCAGCCCATTGCAGGGCACATAGGTGTCACACCAGGGACACCACTTGACCTAACACGACTTTGGACCATTAGTGTAAACACACAGGCCAAGACTCAAATGGAGCTGAAGCTTTAAGGTGGTAGTGGTAGTGCCACCATGACCATGTTGACCATGTTGAGATTCATGGTGTTCCAGATCAGGGCTTTTTGGGCTTAGAGCTTAATGGGGTTGGGGATCTTGACACATTGGGACATTTAGACACATCCCATGACCTAATATGTCTTTGGAATGTTGGTATCAAACAGGGCTGAAGCTGTAAGTGTTAAACCTTCAACTCTAGATTATAAGTTCATGCACCTACTGAACCCAAAACTTACTCAACAAGGACTGGAACTTGGTTTGGCAGCGATAATATTATATAACATTTTGGGTTAAGTTTTATTTCATAATTCTTGCTTGTGTTTGTGAAGATCAGTGGAAGTCCAGAGATGTGACCCTCACTGCTTCTTGTTGTTTTATCCATGATGCCTTTGTGTTACTCAACTGCTGATAGCGGTGACTCTGAACCCAGCATTGCTCAACAAAAGAACACACAGATCTTCCAAAAAAATCACTCGCCTTTCCAACTGATGTAAATATTTACTTGTGTACATAGAAGAACCTTGTCGATGAATGCCTGTCAGACACATGGTGTGATAACCTATGCTCGTGGACAGCTGCTGAAAACAACTTCACAACGATCTTACCTCAGAGCAGTGTCCCAAACAGCAGCTCTCCAAGCCGTGGTGCCCACGATAGCTCATGGACTCGGGTAATGGAACCTTCTGAGGATGGCTTCATTAGACACACCTGTGATGTTAATCAGAGCTTGCACTTGGCTGGAACTATGTGACTCATAGCTTGGGAAGAACTGACCTTCTTCACTTCCAAATGCTGTTCTGGGTGGCTGGTATGACGTCACAACCGCCCTGCAGTCACAGAGTTGTTCCAGGACTGTGAGGAAGAACTAGATTTAAAATGCAAGTGCAAAGACGTATGGATATCTGAGTCTGATTACTCAAACCACTTTACCAAGATGTTTGAGATGCATCATAGCCACTAGTCAAACTCAAATGAAGCAACTGTAGACACTCACTCCAAAATGCTTCTGGGTGTTGAGGAGCTTGGTCACCTAAAGTTTATTGGGGTTGGGGAACTGGAGCATTTAGAACTTATTGGGATTAGGAGCCTGGCCTTCTGTAGGTTCTTGGGATTAAGAGCCTGGTCTTCTGGAGCTTCTTGGGATTGGGAACCTTGTCTTCTAGAGGTACTTGGGATGAGGAGTCTGGCCTTCTAGTGGTTCTTGGGATTGGAATCCTGGCCTTCTAGAGCTTCTTGGGATTGGAAGCCTGACCTTCTGGAGCTTCTTGGGATTGGGAACCTTGTCTTCTAGAGGTTTTTGGGATTAGGAGTCAGGCCTTCTAGTGGTTCTTGGAATTGGAAGCCTGGCTTTCTAGAGGTTCTTGGGATTAGGAGCATGGCCTTCTAAAGGTTTTTGGGATTGGAAGCCTGGCCTTCTGGAGCTTCTTGAGATTGGGAACCTTGTCTTCTAGAGGTTTTTGGGATTAGGAGTCAGGCCTTCTAGTGGTTCTTGGAATTAGAAGCATGACCTTCTAAAGGTTTTTGGGATTGGAAGCCTGGCCTTCTAGAGCTTCTTGGGATTGAGAACCTTGTCTTCTAGAGGTTTTTGGGATTAAGAGCCTGGCCTTCTAAAGCTTCTTGGGATTGGAGGCCTGGCCTTCTGGAGCTTTTTGGAATTAGGAACCTTGCCTTCTAGAGGTTCTTGGGATTAGGAGCATGGCCTTCTAGAGCTTTTTGGGATTGGAAGCCTGGCCTTCTAGAGGTTTCTTTGCTTCTTAAAGGTTCTTTGGGAAGGAGACCTTTTTCTTATTGGGTTTGGAGAGCTTGACTTCTCATAGCTTCTTGAGTTTGGGGATGTGGAGTTTCTACAGTTTTTTTGGAGCTTTTTTGGACTGGGAGGTTTAGTCCTCTAGCATTTATTGTTATTGTTGCTTGTGGAGCTTCTTAGGGCGCTTTTTTTAAACTAAGGATCTTGACTTTCTAGAACTTTGCCTATTAGAGCTTCTTGGGATTTGGCATCATTAAAAGCTTTTTGGGATTGGGGATTTTCTTAAGAGTTTCTCGGGCTCCCAAATGCAAACACTGTTCTGGATAACTGGCTCAGAAGAGAGGAACTGGAGGTGTAGGTGTGGTGTAATATGTACGTGTCCAAATACTTCAGACAAGAACCATTTTAGTTCAGTGCTGGATTTATTTATAACAAAACCTTATACTGCTTAACTTTTGTACCGTAGAGGAGAAGCATCTCACGTCACCGCGTTTACAAACAGTAAATCTGCATATCAAAGAGAATCAGCTTAAAGGCAAACATTTCAGTTACTGTAAGCTTGTAAAATAAGGCAAGGAGCGTTAGTGACGTCGGAGACAGATCCTGGAAAAGACGCCGAGCGGTCCTCAACCACTCCAACTGTTTGTACTTAGCAATCAATAAAAAAAACAAAGATCTAGAGAAGCAGCGTTTAAGATTTGCTCTCGTAGAGCTGCGAGTCGTGAGCCGCCATGCCACGACCTTAAGCACAGAAATCAAAATTACCATCGATAAATTAATAAAGCGAAGCCGAAACAAAAAGTGGAGGATCCCGAACGCCAACCCCTACGTCATCCTGCGGTTAAAGTGCGAGAACGTGAGAACACGAGGAGGCAGTAACGTTAACGTCGGTGCAGCAGAAATACCCTAGACCAACACTGGTCTTCTGGCCATCTGAGGTCGGAGGTCCGGACCCAATTATTTGGTCTGGTGCCTATATGTAGGTGTGAGCATGCCCTGGATTAAAGGCCGGTCCATTCTACTTTAAAAAAAAGTACGTTGTGTAGGGGTTGCTGAAGTGGCCCCGGAAGATAAAGCAGCCTCATTGCCGGTGGTGCGCCCCCTACGGATGAAATACTGCTCTTACAGGCTAGGGTCTCGTCTTAAAAAAACAAAAACTTTCCAGAAGAAAAAGTGGAGCATTATTGGTTGAGGGACTGCATTATTTGCGTGTGCATGACAGTGCCCTCACCGTGAGGTCGTTGTCTACGAGGTCATGGGCGCAAATGTCTGCGCACCTCACGTACTCGACCCCGACGTACGGTCGTCTAAACCGAGAGAAAAACAAGTCGAGCACTGACCTCGATGATGTCAGGTGGATTTTCATGGCTTTTACAAAACGGACAAGCTTTTTTGGGAACCCTTTAGAATGATCCAGAACCTACCCACGAGCAGTGCGAGTTCGTGCGCTGACCCGCGTTCTCTGGACGTTTCTCGTCCTGACGGGAAACCACGACACCGCCACCACCATGTTTCACAGATGGGATAAATAAATAACGGTTTTCAGTTAAACCAAAAAAACTACCCTTTTCACCCCGGATTTCTTCGGGACCTCGTGGACTATTACAAACTACCCCTGGGCAAACTCTTTAGAGACGATTTTTAACCCTTTTCCAGCCTGGTGAGGAGGCAACAGCTGATCAAACCCCCTCAAAAAGGCTCCCAAATGTTCAAGTGCGGCTGTGAACGAACGAATAAATGCACCCTGCTTCCATGGTAACTCCTATTTACAATCTGTACAATAGCTAACCGTGAAGCTAATTATGCTAGGTTAGCAGCATTGCGTTACGGCCGGAAAACTCGTCGGTGCAGCAGTGGCAGAGTTTAACCTGAAAAGTGAAAAACGGGAAAGTCGTCACCCAAAATCCTGATCGATAAAAGGGAATCTTCAGCATCGTATATAAGATACGCAACGTACACAAAAATACCGAAACGAACGGAAAGCTTCGTAAATCGCTTCGTCCCCGGAGAACACAAAACTGCACTGGGTGGGTGGGTGGGAGGGCGGGGTGCGGGTTCGAGTCCCTTGTGCCGTTTTCGTGAACATGCAAAATGACTGAACGGTGTAGAAAAGTCCACAAATTCCCATATCAAACATCGAAATATTTACATCAACTTGGCATACGATACATAAAAAAGCAGTCCTGAATGATAGGTTTGATCTTTGTAAGTTCCTTTTGCATGTGCACAGACACGCCTCGAGTACCCGGACGTGCTCCTTATTGGAAAGACGAGTTCGCTTTGAGAGAAAAGTGTTAAAAACGCTCGCCAAACTGGAATGGGAAGACGATATTCAGCCTCTTCTTCCTCCCTTCCTTCCTTCTGTATTGCTCATCAGGACCTGAACTCATCCTCAGCAGGTTCCCCATGCCTTGTGCTCGTTCCCGGCAGTCTACCGAACCCCAAAACCGACGGTATAACCGCAGGTATTTTGGCCCGTAAACGCCCTGTAGCGTTGTGCTCCACCAAAGTGCTCCATGCGTCTTACACCCCTCCTTCCTCCTCCTCAGTGTCCTCTTCGACGTCCTCCTGGGCCACCACGTAGGAGGCCGAGCGGCCCTGGGCAGATACGTGGGCGGATCTGTGCCCGGAGCCGACCCCGACCCTGGCGGCGCGGCCCATTGCGTACGTGCTCCGGCGCCGTTCGGGAGCCCTCTGGCCTGTGCCCTGGGATCTGCCCTCCAGGAAATAGGTCAGCATCTGGCCTTTACCCTTCACGCTGATATTGCCCCGACACACCAAGTCGTAGTCGTTCTGGAGCAGCCGGTACACGTCCTCTGTTACCTACAGAGAGGAGCAAGTACGAAGGAGCAAGTTTGTCAGGTCCGGACCCTTGGTACAGGTGATTTACACTTCGGTGACGCAGCATTAATGCAGAAAAGTACACCCAGATTTTAGAGGTGCATACTCTTCCTATAAGACGCCCAAACTTTACATGCAAAACCACATGCTGCACACATTATAAAGGCATAACTGTGGAAGAAGAGGGTACGGGTACTGGAATAGATATTTATAGGTTTATTAACAAATAAAAATAGCTAACCTGGATCTTGCCCGGTACCCCAGTGCTGTCCATACGGCTGGCCACGTTCACAGTGTTGCCCCAGATGTCGTACTGAGGCCTCCGAGCCCCAATGACCCCGGCTACCACAGGACCCACATTAATGCCTGAGGAACCACAGTTATAGGAGACAAAGACAGAAGTGACACTCATTGGGTTTTATGCAATGCCTTGGATACAGCAGTGCTGCTGGAGTTTATGAACATTGTGCCCAATCACTTCCACTCTGGGGTCTGAGGTCCACCCTAGAGTTCATCTGCTGTCGCACAGTTTAGGCAACGGGATGCGCAGTTGGATATTTTGGGGAGTGTTCAGAAGCTCCAGCAGCACTGCTGCTGCTTAGCCGCTCATACCAGTGCAATAAAAGCAAGCACTTACCCACTCTCAGGATGAAATCGTTGTAAGACTGGTAGTTAATTTCATCGAGGACGTCAAACATTTCGATGGCAAAGTCAGCTATGGTGCTCAGGTGGGAGACTGCTGACTTTTTGACCTGGAACATGGAAACCAAAAAATGGACGGGTTCCATCACCAAACACATCCACTACGAGAACAGACCGATAGATCACTTCTAATCTAACCGGCCCCAGAGTTTAATGTGCTACCATAACCAGATCATCTACAGACACGGACTGACCAGTTTGCAAACCTCCAGTACTTACCTTGCTGCCCGTGGTGGGCACCAAACCCACAGCTGCCATGTACGTGCTCCCGATGGTCTTGATCTTCTCGATGTCTTTGTAGCATTCCTTATCCATCAGCTGGGACATTAAAAAAAACAAGACGGGAGAACGTGAAGCAGACGACCTCAAGTTCTGGGAAGTTCTGAGAGGGAAACGGGCTGACCTCGTCGAAATCGGCGATGATCTCGTTGAGGAGACGCAGACACTCCACGCCCATGTTGTTGCCGTCCAGCTCGATGTAGAAGTCGTTGAAGTTGGGAATGGAGGCGAACAGGACCCCGACCTGGGCGTACGACTGGTAGTACAGATCCTAGGACAAAGAATATGTGCTCATGTTTCACGTTCCACGTTTCCTTCGCCCAGCTCGAGGACACCACCAGGAACCACCCAAGCGTCCATTGGTTATATAAATGACTGCTTAAATTCCTTACCATGTTCCTGGGGTTGGACATTAAGAAGTGCTGGGCCACGTGCACTGGCAGCAGATTGAAGAGAATCCTCCGGTTGTCCAGTTTGACTTTCTCCATGCCGTCCCTCTCCTCTTCTGCCTGGACGTACACGAAGAACAAAGGCGTGTCTACAAAACAGCCCTTACATTACGGTTGGATGTTCTAATACAGTCGAATCCGGTTAATGGGACCACATCGGGACGGGATCGTTTTGGTCCAAATAACCGGCTGGTCCGATTAAACGAACATGCCCTATGTTAGAAGACGGGACGTGCTATGTAACATATTAAATGTTT
>JAUZSU010033869.1:0-10325 GCA_034780255.1 Parotocinclus maculicauda
CGGCCGGCCACTCCTGGGAAGGTTCACCACTGTTCCATGTCTTCGCCATTTGTGGATAATGGCTCTCACTGTGGTTCACTGGATTCCCACAGCTTTGGAAACGGCTTTATAACCCTTTCCAGACTGATAGATCTCAATTACTTTCTTTCTCAATTGTTCCTGAATTTCTTTGGATCTCCGCATGATGTGTAGCTTTTATGGATCTTTTGGTGGACTTCACTTTGTTAGGCCGGTCCTATTTAAGTGATGTTTTAATTGAGAACAGGTGTGGCAATAATCAGGCCTTGGTGTCGCTAGAGACAATGTACTTAGGTGTGATAAACTGCAGGTATCGTAAGGTTTTAACAAAGGGGGGCAATCACTTTTTCACACAGGGCAATGTAGGTTTGGATTTTTTTCTCCCTTAATTATAAACTCATCTCATTTACAAATTGCATTTTGTGGTTACTTGTGTTGTCTCTGACTACTATTTAAATTGGTTTGATGTTCCAAAACACTTAAGTGTGACAAACATGTAAAAAAAACAGGAAATGAGGAAGGGGGCAAACACTTTTTCACACCACTGTACATTCCTCCAAAAGTAGTTAATTGGGGGCAAGAGGTGGAAGGTTTTGGACTGGCTTAGTCAATCTCCAGACTTAAGCCCTATAGAGCATGCATTTTACCTGCTAAAGAGGAGACTGAAGGGAGTAACCTCCTAAAGCAAACACTAACTGAAAGATGCTGTGGTGAAAGCCTGGAAACATTACAAAAGAAGAATGCAAAAGTTTAATGATGTCAGTGGGTTACAGGCATATTCAGTCATATTCACTTTAATCTATTTTAAGTTTATCTGTTTAAATATTTTTGCTCACAAGTAAATGGGTGTGTTCAGACAAAAGGTGCTATCTACTGAACTGTATCAGATTCAGATGTAAATACCAGGAAATGAATGCTAAAATGTCGATATTTTCTTTCATATTCATCTTTTAAGAATGGATTGTTTGGAACGTTTTTTAGTTTACAGCAAAAATAAAATGATTGGCCTCACTGTTCCAATATTTTTGGAGGGGAGTGTACATTTCATGTTTTGCTAATTAATGTAATGTGTTCTTACTTGTAATACTGCAGCTGAAATTACTTACCTTGTGTTCCAACAATCTCCATATGCAGATGAGCCAAGCCACTAGCAGTGGACAAAGACAGCTTGATCATGCCCTCCACAGTCACTGTGTACCTGTTCAGGTAATCAAACAGGGAGCCATGTTCATGGTAATCTGACACCAGCCACAGCTGAGTCCATGTTCCATTATCTGTGAGACATAGATATACAGGGAGAGAGTAAGATAGAGAGTCATATTATATATAAAAGGTTTTCATGTTTTATTTAGCCAGATGTGACGGATACTGAAAAAAACTGAAGAACCATAACAAAGAACATAAAAGAGAGTTTGAAGGAATTAATAAATGAATTGTTTTCAGTCATAGCCGTGCACCAAGTTACTGATTCATTTCACTTAAGATCATCTTAAATAACATTTTAAAAATGAAATATCCCCAATAAAATATCCCCTAATTTTTGTGAGCAGTGTATAATACGGTGACCAGACTCAAATGCACAATACCAAGGCTAGAACATATGAAGCTGAAACACATGGCATTTCTGCAACATTCTGTGCACAGTAAGATCTTAGCCTTAGATCAAAGCTACATAAAGGATTGTTTTGATGCTCTTCAAAAGTAGTTCTACAAGTAACCTTGCCAAAGATCAGCTTTGAGATGGAGATGACATAATCTTTATCAAACAAGTCCAGGAGTTCAGCATAAAACAACAACATGCCGTTTTCTCAGCCGAAGGGAACTAAAAGCAAATACTGACCTTTGTTATCAGCAGCGATGAATCCCAGGATGTTTTCGTGGCGGAGCATGACCGTTTGTTAGATCTCAGCCTCACGAAACCAGGAGCGTTCCTCACGTGAGGAGAAAATCTTAACTGCCACCTCTTCTCCTCTCCACTTTCCCCGCCACACCTCCCCAAATCTGCCTTTACCTATGCTCTCCTGCAGTATAATCGTTCTGGCTATGGTCCTCTGTACCAGCAAAGGGAGACCTGGCAGATAGAGACACAGAGAGAGACAAAGTTAACTCTTATGCAAATATGGTCCATGGTAAATATAAATTGCACACAATGAGCAAGCAGTGACTGAGGTACAGGGACGAGTGCTACAATCTAATAAACCATACTCACAAGCAATAGTAAACAGGCGCCACATAAAGGGTAATTCACACCAAATTAAATAGGTGTCTTAGAAGTGTTTATAATCAGAACCCTTTCAAACTATGTTGTAATTTGACAGCTGTATATGGTTTGTCAACATACTTGCATCCTCAGTCAAATAAAAGTTCCCTGATTTTTAGAGGTGCTGTATTTTCATGTCAAACATTATTGTAGGATGTTTGTCTTTGTTTGGATTAAATATCCCTGAAGGGGCCAGATGTTCCCTGATAGAAAGATCTGACATGTTTTGCCCTGTAGGAATACTCTGTTGGGCCCCACAAGAACTGCACCTTTCTCTTAAAAAAATGTTTTTTGTTTTTTTTATTCTGGCGGTTTTATGCTACACCACTGTACATAATGGGCATGACTGGGCTTTTATATATGTTTGTAGCTTACAAGACTGTACAGAAAATAACAAAAAGGTTTTGATTACTAGCGTTGAGTAATTGAGTAACTACACAATATATACTGCACACAAAAATATGGGGATACTTAATATGGGGATATATAATAATATAATAATTAATTATGGGGATCTCCCATAATTAAATCCCTCCTATTTTTGTGAGCACTGTATGTAGGAATTAGTACCCATGAAATAGGTGGAAATAGAATGTAAATATTTTAAATTGCATAAACTGCAGAATATTAGAAAAAAGTATTTTCCCCCACTAAGACACACCCGTCATATACAGTAACTTGAAAAAAATGCTTCTTCAAGAGATATCTGAGCATTTGGCTTCACAGTTACACTAGTCCAATGGCCAACGGCTTTGAAAGCAACTTGAAAACTGCAGTATATAGCCTTTTGGTCTGCGTCAGATTTTTTATTAAAACAAAAACTTGCAAATTGCAGACACATCTATTTTCTCCTACTGTGCTTCTTTTGCATCTCCAGTCTTACTTTCTTTATCCTCCATGTCTGTTTTCGTTCTTTAATCTAAGTACATCCCAGCTGTTAATACACTTTTAGCTGTACATTATGCTGCCTGGCTAGTTAGCAAGTTGTACACAGCATACTGTTCACTGATGACGTTATATGTCACCACCTTTAGTGACATTACTATATAATTCGCTGTCTATTGCATGATAGATATTAAGTTACAGCTGATGTTTCCCCTGTGATACGGTATTGAGGTATATGAAACACCGATATAACGCCCAGCAAGTCACTTACGCAGCCCATAGTGGTGACAAAACGAAATGACCATGAAGAAGGAAATTACAGAATGAATAGGCAGAAAGACTGTTGGAAAACATTAGGTGACACAGTTGTTCCAAAAAATTGTAATGGAGAGGAACACATGTCACAGACAGTCTTAGTCCAGCCTAATGACTAACAGGACTAAGAAAAAATCCTCAGTGAGACAGCTTATGGCTCAAGTTGAAAAAAATAAATAAAACATATGTTGTGTGATTTTAATGTTATTTATATAATAAGAAATTACATAAGTATATGGATGTCCCTTGTAATTAGTGAATGATGCTATTTTTGCCATAGCTCTGCAATCTCCATAGACAAACATTTGCAGAAGGAAAAGAAAGATGGAAGAGAATTCTGACATTAAGTAGAGCAACTAGGAATTTCAGAGATTGTGTTTCCATGGTTAAACAGCTGCTAATTTACATTTACAGCATTTATCATTTATCCAGAGCGACTTAGAACTTATACAGTCTTAGAATTTAAGCAATTGTGGGTTAAGGGTCTTGCTTAAGGACCAAACTGTGGCAGCTTGGCAGAAGTGGGATTTGAACCTAGGACCATCAGATTCATTCAGGTCTAAAGTCCAGTAATTGTCTGGACTTGGTCCAGTAGTTTGGTATGGCATAGATACCAGTAAGTGGTTGTATTGGGAGTTTGAGTTAGAACCCTTCTTTCCTGTGAACAGCCTACAAAGACAGTGTTATGGGACACTCCTTTTTATTAGAATTTGTCACAACCTTTTCTGATTTAGGGGTATTTCAGTATTTACAACTTCTTGTGCATTAGAATTACTATTAGATTACTAGAAATATTATTATATTAAGTCCTGTTCCATAACTGAGTAATTCTGCTATTGACAGCTATGCTATTACAGTATTTTGTCCAAGTGCCAGCACTGCTCTGTTGTCAGCTCCACAAGAGAGCAAATTGTTACGTTGTCCTCCAGCCTCAAGATACAGGAGAGTTGAAGTCAGCAAAATCTGTAGATGTGTTCTGACCTCTCTGAGCTAGGATAACTTACTACTTTAGTCAAATAGGTTATAAAGGATTTATACTCTTTTATTATTGTAGTAAAACAGCATTGCAAAATTTCCATTGTTTTTACAATGTGTACACAAATTGTGTGTATAATTTTTCTTCAAGTCGTCTTTTGCATTTTGATTTACATGCGCATAGCATAGCATGTGTTAGCCAGTCCCTATGCACTAGGATTCAACCTTTTAATTGTTGGAGTGGATTCCTTCCATAAAAGCTGAAATCCCATTCAGGTTTACAGTGAAGTTAAGTTAGCATTGTTACCTCAATACACTTTTAGTTATTTACTGTGAATGTTTTAATTACCTTAACACAACTACCTGATTAAACATATGATATGATACGATATAAATGTAACATTTACAGACGCAGCTCAAGATGCCAGGAATTAACAAGGAGAGCGAGATGGTTGCACTGGTGTCCGATCTGTGTGGTACTCTGACTAGAGCTTGACACAGATACATTATTAAGGCCTCAGGGAACTGTGATGTGGAATAGGGGTATATCACCTTTAAGGTTTGTTTGGTAAGATTATTTGTAGATTATGCTGGTTCTGACATGTTTAAGAAGACCTTCAAAAAGAGGTTAACATGGCAATTTGTGAAAACTTGATCGGGAAATGTAACCAAAACTAATGTGCAATTTAACAACTGCCCAGTGTCTCTCATTTGTCATACATAGACTGCCTGAGAGACAGTGCAGGTCAGACAAACATACACGCTTGTGGTACTCTTGGTGGTTTTCCATTAAAGAAAATGTTTATATTGTAATAATTGTCATCTATTACTGTGAATATCAGTGTGCATGTTTTATTACCTATGATCCTACCCTCGGGAAATCACTTGAACAACAGTCCTGTTGTGTGGGTGAAAATAATCCTCATGGACATGTGCCAAATGTTCAAAGCCAGCATATAGTACACATTCACTCTCACAAATAAAGAGATATGCACACAACACAAGAGTTAACAGAAACACCCAGACAGGCAGAGACGCAAACACAAAAGCTCAAATAAATCTGTGTAGTCTGGCATGTCAGAAGGTAATTACTGAAGAAGATAATCACACAATAGAAAGTTGTAACCTTTGATACATTAGACCTAGGGCAGAAAGAAACATTGTTGATATAAAGAAACAAGAGAGGAGTGTGTGAATTACTCACCAGAGCCAGATCCAGATGTGGTCATGTCGTATATGAGGTCTTTGAGTGTGGTACCCACAGTGATGAATGGGTGGTCCAAAGATGGGTCCTCTTCATTAGGCACACGGTGATGGATGACCGAGCGGGTATGGCATATGTAGAACACAGTGACTAGTACAAAGCAGAGCACACAAACTGGACCAGCGATCACAGCTGCCAATGCCACGGGGCCCAGCGGTCGGGACTTCTCTGTCGGCACTGAGAGCAAAAGAGACAGGAAGGCAGCTATGATTAACTCTTATTATCACCATTCTTGTAATGAATTCGTGCTTTGATATTGAAAGACTTGTCAACATAAGTATTTTTGTTGTACAACCCTAGAACCACTTTGAAATGCAAGAATTTCAGTTGGCGATATATTCAAGGGTGGCACGTTGCCTCAGTGGGTAGCACTGTTGCTGGGGTGGTGAGTCCTTTCTGTGTGTCTGCATGCCATCCTTGTCCACGTGGGTTTACTTTGGTGAGCTTAACCGGTGTCTCGAAAGTGCACATAATGCGTGAGTGTGCATAAGTGTGTGCAAGTGTGTGTTCCTGCAACCGTTTGTTAGTTTATTTGGATTATTTGACGTGGCTACCGGCATTAGCGTCCGTGGCACACACAAGGTTATGTCTATGCACAAGTTTATCTCAAAACAAGTAATATATATTGGTGTCTACATTGCAATACACATATATACACACACACACACACACACACACAGAGTTCCCTGGTCACTTCGCAGCGCACATTTCACGCCCTCAGTGCATTGTGGGTTTTCAAAAAATATTAATGGAAAAAATATATCGCAGATTTTTGCTGTTTCCTGGGTTTTTGCGGAACTTTTACATAAAAAAAATCATAATTTACAATAAATATATTAAAAATATTAATTCTAACAGTAAAGGAATGTAATAAATCATAAAATATTACGATTTACAATAAATAGCTGTTGTGTGTACTCATTGTGTAGGATATGACGTGCTGTAAGCTCGGTACGGACGAAGCATGTGTGATACGAGAGTGATGTATGGCGTGTTAAGTAAAGAGAACATTCGATTACTTCAGTGTGTTGCTTGATTATTTAATAGTTAAAAAAACTACAATAGCGTATTTACTCAGCTGATGAATACTCACCAAAAACGAGAAGTAAGCATCGCCCGCCTTGCCCACGTGACAAGTTTTTGTCTGCGGTGTTGTGTTCGCTGTTTGAGAAAGTTTCATTATAGACTGAATTTATTCAAGCCTTATGATGCCACCCAAACGTTCTGCAAGTTTTACGGCTAAAATAGTGTATAAATACTTAAATAAATATAGCATCCCTACTTCGCGGATTTTCGTTTATCGCGGGTGGTCCTGGAACGAACAAGGGAACACTGTATATATGACCAATTGCAATATGTACACCAATAGCAATTTACCTAACATGTAAGTCTTTGGACTGTGGGAGGAAACTGAAGTACCCGGAGTACAGTATTTGTTTAATAAACAGTTCTGTTATATATTTATTCATGTGTAAGACTGCAATAACTCTGGTTATTTGTCTTTACTGATGTGAACGGTATGTGAATGTTGAATATGCGCAAACATTCACAAATAACACCGCACCAAACTGCATCAAGAATAAATTGACAAGGGAGAGTGTGAAAGATGCAGAAAAAAGGGACTAAAGGAGAGATGCTTGTACTAATCTGGAATGATTCTCGACCAGCACAAACTAAATTATGCAACAGTGAGCATACAGTGGAAACATTGCTTAGAAGCCTTGTAGATTTGACTAAAATATTTATATATAGAATTAAGGCAAAAATAGGACACAAAATATCGTTTTTTTTTTATTTTTTTAAAGCTCAATTCAAAATATGATATTGAACAGATTCTTAGAAATTATTTAAATAAGCAGAGACTTGATTAAAGCCATGTTGCGTTATAGATCACCAGTTCGAGTTTTGGTGTTCTTCTCGTGTCCATGAGGGTAATTCATTAATTCATAACACATATTTGATTGTTCTGTTCATAAAATGTTCATAATTTTTCCACATAATTTTTCACAATGTATGTAATATTGTGGATCGTCACATCCGAAATACAAAGTGGATTCCAAAAAAGTCAGTTGTTTTACGCTGGGTAACACCATTCTGGTATTTCTGCACTACAATGGTGGAATTGGTGATCCTCTGACCCTCGTGGCTTCTGAGAGACACCGACACTCTGAGAAGCTCTTTTTATACCCAATAATGTTTTCCAGCCACTTATTGCTTGTCCCAACTTTTGTGGGATTTGTTGACACTGTGAAATTTTGAAGCAACATATTTTTCCTTTAAAATGTTACATTTACTCAGATTAAACTTTTGATCTGTCATCTATGTTCTATTACGAATAAAATATTGACATTTGCCATCTCCACATCATTGCATTCAGTTTTTATTTACAATTTGTTTAGTGTCCCAACTTTTTTGGAACCTGCTTTGTAAATAAATGTGATCAAAAGTAGTACAGAGAGATTTGTTAGGAGATCTAAGAATTCAAACAGTTTTCTATAATATTACATAGTGATCTGAAGTTACAGAGAGATTGAAAGGGGTCGCTGAATCGAATCCTCATGCTCTTTATATGTGTATCATCCCTGCCTGCATGTTGACACAGAGAAGGCTGAACTAATATGAAACGGTCTACTCTACGATGGATTTCCAGTTTGTGTCACATTACACAATGAACCTCTGAATATTTTGGCTGGCGAAGGATCCACCCATCACTATGAAGAAAGATAAAGAAAAGCACATTTATCGGCCAAATATGAAAGAGCTTTACATATATACACTTGCACACACACACACACACACGCACAATCTGTGTTCAAATACGCCTCATGAAGGATTTTTCTCCACACCTCAAATACAAATTTAGCAGAAGAAGAAAACTTAGGGTGTTCCAGCAACAAGTTCTATTAGAAGTTATTTCTGTTAGGGTTCCTACCTTTCGCCCCAGAGCGTTTGGCCGTCCTCGCCCGTGGCCATTACAGAGCTATCGGTGAGGCGGTTTATATCCAGTGTTCAATTTACGACCTGATTACGAACAGCTGCTTCTCCTGCTATTTAGGTGTGGGTTTTAGCGCTGTTCGCTTCCAGGTCGTCTTTATTCGTTTCATGTGCTCGCGCTCTTACACGCACCTTTAGGGATAGTGGGTTACGTCCTGGGGCTTTTAGTGCCGACGGACGCGTACGGGGAAAACCCCCGAGGTATTTAGTGTTTTAGGGGCACTTTGAGGGTCTCCTGTCCCGTGCTAGTGCGCTCCTCGCATACCTGAGGTCACGCTTTTCCGTCGTCGGCACCCAACGGGCCTCACTCTAGCCGTCCTGAATGGGATGCGCCCCGACTCGGCTTACTCGCGCCCCACGTCTTCCGTGCTATATGCACGCCTGAGCTCACGCTCGCCCTCTGGTGTTCGGACTACCTCCGTAGTCGTATACTCATATGGAAGGCACAGTGAATGTCCTGCAGGCCAAATTTGGCCAAACAGTTTCCAGTCACAATAAAGTATATAATTCATACTCTGGGTCTCTTGTGACTCACATGTAGTAGTCTGTCGTTGGTCGTTTTAGTGCAGGATTTACATTTCAGGGCAAATGTTGCCTTAAGGGTACAAATTTGGTTTAATTTATCGCTATCATTTAACAACAGCTGGCCTTGGGAAAAGGTAAGTCTGGTCGTGAACTCTGTAAGGCAAGAAGCTGAAGAAATGACTGCACATTAAATGTCTGAGAAAAGACGTGATGAGACAGCTTTGTAGAATGGTGTGGCTGCCCATTTAAAAAAATTAGGTGTGTAAATCAGCAAGAAGGTCACAGGTTCACTCCCAGGGTGGAGCAGCCTGGGTTCTTTCTGTGTGGAGTCTGCATGTCCTCCCTGTGTCTGCGAATGTTTATCTGGTTTCCTCCCGCAGTCCAAAGGCATGCATGTTAGGTTAATTGGTGTTCCTAAATTGTTCCTAGTGTGTGACTGAGTGTAACTGGATGGACGGATGGATGAATAAAATGTGTGAATATCGTTAGACAGTAAGTCAGGCAGCACATCAAAAAAGAACAACACTAATGAAGATGTCCAGACTGTTAATTAAAAAAAACAGTGAGAAGGGCAGTTCATGGAAAACATTGAGTGATATGAAGCCATTAAATAATATCCCACAAAAGTAAGAACACCCTCACATTTTTGTATTTTATTATATCTTTTCATGGGACAACACTGAATATATGGCACTTTGACACAATGCACTGTAATGTAGTCTGTCTACAGCTTGTATAACAATGTAAATGCCCTCAAAATAACCCAACACACAGCCATTAATGTCTAAACTGTGGCAACAAAAGTGAGTAAACAAAAGCGACAATGGCCAAATTGTGCCCAAAGTGTCAATATTTTCTGTGTTCACCATTATTTCCAGCACTGCCTTAACTCTTGTAGGCATGGAGTTCACTAGAGCTTTACAGGATGCCACTGAAATCCTCTTTTACTCCCCATGACAACACCACAGAGCTGGTGGATGTTAGATACCTAACCCTCTCCTCCACCTTTCGTTAGAGAATGCCCCACAGATTCTCAATAGGTCTGGAGATATGCTTGACCTTTACCCTTAATTTCTTGCAGTGGCAGAT